>CAKNYM010025572.1:0-31557 GCA_932195095.1 Andricus curvator | reverse complement strand
AACGATTAAATAAAAAGCACTAAAGAACGTTTGTATACATCAATATGTTTATAATTTCAAAGAAATTTTATTGATAATTTAATAAAATAGGATATTACCACTCGAGTCGAGCACTTTGCAGGTAATGTTGGGTTTGATGCATTTCAGATTTTTTGATTCGCGTATGTTGATAACTGCCACAAATTTTGGACTGAATCGTCGAAACATTTAAAAAAATCAATATAAACAATAACATTTGCACATTTGTTGCAAATCAAAAAATAATTATCTGCACACACGTAACCTGTCATTATTTTTGGAGCATTTTTAGCAATTTCTAGCGGAGAAAAAAAAGAAGCTTTCAACGTCGGTAAAGTAGAGGTCACATGACCAAGCTAGGTTATGAAATTTTACACATTATTTTTTACATGGATAATTTTTTTCAAAATTATTACTGAAACTAATTATACAAACGCAATTTATTGTCTCATTTCCTATATTCCAAATTTTGAGAGGGATATATCATTGCGTTTGGACATGGTGAACACCAACAAAAATTTCATAACCAAAGACTGGTTTGGTCACGTGATCACCGAAGAGCATGCCCTTAAGGACGCGGAAATACGCGAGACTTCACTGTATTTTAAAAATATCACCAAAGTAGTTTACCTTTAATACCGACAGGAGGCAATCAATACGCCAGATTCTTACTTCACCAACCGTCGGTAAAATACAAAACCCGCCAATATTCAGTTTAAGTATAAAGTTCATTAGATTTGAGGATACATAAATTAAAAATCAAATACACAATCTATAAAATTTAAAATTAATTTTATATACATCATCTGCTTTTACATAATATATAATATTAATTCTTAAAAATAATTTTTTATGAATAGTGTACATCACAATTCACAAGCGCTCATTTCACAGGCCTTAATGTTCACTTTAGTTCATTCAGTTTTTTTCTGCTTCACGCGATATGCTCTGGTACCTGCTGATACCAAGATATGATTAATCCTTTTTTACATAACAGTGTTAATGTCGGAGTCTTCTGGGTATCACAACACTGCTGTAGCTGAACTGTGACTTTGGTAGATTATTGCTCCCGTAAAATTAATCACAGCTGCCAAAACAAAAACTGGCATCCAACGACCATGGGACGCAGTTACCAATTCTGCTGTCAGTGGTCCACACAAAATTCCCGGGATTGTCGCCTGAAAATTAAAAAAATTAACCCTATCTCTTTTTTTTTAATTAAAAGAAGTATTGAAGTTTTAATTTAGGGCCAGAATAATCTCAGGATTGAAGTTAAGTTTAAAAGTGGCCTTATTTGTTTGGCGCGAAATTTAAACTCAATTTTACCTTCTTTTAAATGTGACGAATTATGCTTTAAAAATAAATATATAGTTTTGAATTATAAAATTAAAAAACTCACTATTGTGTTCGATATTGCAAAAGTAATGCCTGCATGATTTGGTGCCACATCTGCGTGATTGCTGAGGTGGCCGGAAGAATTACAGGCACAGAGTCCCATCGAAATTGAGATAAATCTTTAAAGAAGAAAAGAAATTACATATCAATTTTTTCAGTAGATTATTTAATCTAGAATGATTTTGAATTTATTTTACGTACATCACTGCTAAAACAAGATTGTCGACTGCACAAAATGCAAGAAGAAAAGCCCCAGGGCCAATCAGGCCAATATTTGTCATCAGTCTTCTCACGCTCAAAACCGACCATCTTTTTTGTATAAGATTGTCGGCACTATGTCCGGCAGCTAAAAAAATATATTTTACTTGAATTCATCTAGACTTCAAAATAAGCTTTTTATTGAAGATGAATTTTTTTTAACGAACCTATGCCGACAAGGGAATTAACAATATAGGGCAACGCAGTGAGACTTATGCTTTCCTTATTGGCGGATAAATTTCTCGACAAATAAGTTGGCAGCCATTGCATAATCATGTAGCTACTCCAATTCATCGCAAAATGTGCTATATACAAAGCCCACAAAGGCCAGTGCGCCATAAATTCTGTCCATCGAAGACTTCTGTTCTGAGCAACCTTTGAAGAATTATTCCCATTAAAATCAATTAGAAAGAAGTACGAAAAAAAAAACATAAAAAATATGAAACTTGTATGTGTGTTTATAACTTTAAGTTTTAAATGAACTATTTTCATCTTACGCAGCAAAAAATTGTCCTATTTGAATCAATTATTAGGTCTACAAAATAATTCGATGCCTTTACTTTGATGTCTTGTAACTCTTGGTTAAACTTGCATTTTAATTCCGTCCTAAGATAGTTTTAAAGGGCGAACCTTCAAATTCAAAACACAATCCAACAGGTGGCGAACCTGTGGACTTAACTTTAAAAATCATTAGTGAATACAATGGCGTCCGACAAGAAGCATTCGAGATACTGCATTCTTTTTACATTCCAATATTTCCAATTCAAAAATCACCAATGTTAAATCTCTGGAACTACTTTATACACGTTTTTTGTGTCACCGCACCTTCTCCTAAGGCTGCAAAAATCATTTCGGTCGCCTCAGCTGCATTTTTTTCAATTGGAATGCAAAAAGAAGGCAATGTCTCAAATTATCCTTGTCAGACACCATTGTATTCACTCTTGAGACTTTTGAGGTTAAGTCCGCAGGGCCGCCACTTATCATATTGTGTTTTGAAGCTTAAGATGCTTCCCCGGGCGTGATTTTTAGCCCATGTATTACAAATGACCACTATTCTCCTACAAGGATGAATTGTTTGATGTAATATTTTAACCGCATAATCTTTAGGGCAAAATACTCGTTCCCAGGCGCATAAATCCAGCATATTTTCGATTAATTGAAAAAAAATACCATTTTTTGAGAAAAGGACTCTAAGCGGGATTGTATTTTGCCCTTTAGATTATGTGGTTAAAATATTACATGAAAGAATTCATCCTTGTAGGAGAAAAGTTGTAATTTGTAATACATGGGCTAAAAATCAAGCCCGCGGAAGCACCTTAAGGTTCGCCATTTAAAACTACCTTAGGGCGGGAAAAAATTCAAGTTTGACCAAGAGTTACAAGACCTCAAAGTGAAGGCACCGAATTAATTTGTAGATCTAATATTTACATAATCTCAACAAAAATGAATTTGCTCCGCTACAGATTGTTCCTTTTGGTTTCAAAACGTCCCCTGAATTTTGGCAGAATTTAACATCAATCAAATCTAAGCACAATCAAAATAAACTTAAAAATTAAAACCATTTTTTAACTGTTATTCAGCTAGAATTATTCTGAATCTGGGTTTAAAATCATTCTTTCTGAACTATTAAACTTTTCAACTTGGTTTTTTCAAATGAGAGAAGTTTATAATTTACATTAATTTTGAAAATCAGAAACATTCATTTTAAACATTTTAAACTTCACATTCTTTTTAAAATACATTCTTTTAAAACAAATTAATACGCATGCAATATTGAATTCAATATAAAACGCCTTAAATTCCTAACATCTCAAGTCGAAATATATTGCATTTGCAACAAAGTAGTGGAAGTTTCAACCAAAAGAGATGAATTTTTAACAAAAGAGTTGAGTTAAAAAAAATATATAATTTTCAATCGGACATATGCATTTCCAAACAAACAGTTGAGAAATTTCAAGCAAATGAGACAAATTTTTAAGAAAGTAATTGACGAAAAAGATTAAACCTCAACCAAATAGTTAAATTCTCAAGTCAAAAAAACGAATTTTTTCAAAGGGAGTCTAATTATCAACCTGAAAAGTTGAATTTTCAACAAAGAAAGATGGATTTTCAACCGAATAATTGAATTGGAAAAAATAATCAATTTCAAGGAAAAAGACGGATTTTTTCAAAGACAGTTGAACTTTCAACAAAAAAGTTCATTTTCAACCAAAAAAAGATGAATTTACAACCAAAAAGGATAATTTTTCCACCGTAAAAAATGAATTTTCAATCCATAAAGACGAATTTTCTATCCAAAAAGATGAATGTTCGACAAAACAGTTGCATTTCCAACCAAATAGTTGAATTTTTCAGCCAAAAAGACCAACTTTTTAGAAGAGAATTGAATTATCATCCTGAAAAGTTGAATATTCAACAAATAGATCGTTTCCAACCAAGAAAGATAAATTTTTGAACAAATAGTTGAAGTTTGAACAAATTTGTTTTTTACCAAATATTTACATTTATAATGAAATAGTTGAACTTTCAATCAAAAGAGACGAATTTTCAACAAAATATATGAATTTTTAACCAAATCGTTAAATTTTAATGTCAGAAAGGCAAATTTTTTGGAAGACAGTTAAATTTTAAACCAAAAATTAATTTTCAACCGAAACAGATGACTTTTCTAACAAAAAAGATGAATTTTTAATCCAAAAGGATGCATTTTCTATCCAGCTTTTTTCTAACAGTTCCATTTTAACCAAAAATAGTTGGATTTTCTTATTGGGTTCTAATAATTCTGTTCGCATTTAAGTGAAAAAACGAGAAGCTTCTTTAAAAACAAAGGAAATAGGGGAAAGAGTGTAAAAACTGTAATTGAACTAAAAATTAATCGATGTTAGGCGTTTTCGGCTTAAAAATGGCCAACTGTTAAGGCTTGCGATTTGAAAAAATTTAAATATTTGAATACGGATTCACTAAATTAGAAAATGTTCATCTTTAGCGGTATCAATTAAAAAATTTTAAGTATAAAGCTTTCATTATAAATTATTCAATTTTTAATGTCCTGAATAAAAATGGTACAATTTTTCTGGTTTTGAATTTCAATTTTAAAAGTTTCATTATGATTAAAATTTTAAAAAAATTATTATTCTAAGGAAAAGTGGAAAATTACTAGGACTTAAAGTGGTCAACTTTTTGGTAATCGCCCTTCACTAAAAATAAAACAATGGATGTATTCTCAAGTCAAACAATCCATTAACAACAGCAATTTAAATAAAATAAGCAATTTTTTGTATAAATTTTCTTCAACTCTCCCAAAATTCAGGGACATTTTGACACCAAGGGAAACCATTTTTAGGGAAGCCATTTAAAAAAAAAACTTTTTTGGGCCACCCTCTCAAACACCCTTAATTTTTTTTAATTTAATATTTTGATACTAGAATGACGTGCATTACTATATGCACTGATAATTTTCTTTTTAACATCAATCCACAAATTATACGTGAAGTATCGCCACCGCTCTTTGAGCATCGATAAAAAATTGTTGATACATTCTCCATTTTTCACGTTCAAACAATTTCAAGATTATAAAAAGAATTCTGTTTACTTGTACGTCAACTTTATTTATTTTCCACGTGAATATTTTAAATACGAAGTTTACACAATACGAGATGAATACAATTAAAATATCATAAAATATTATTACCTTGGGCAAAAATAGAGGAATTTCGTCCTGACTGTTGGTTTCGTGATACAAAATTAACCACATCAGTGTCCAAAGAATTCCAAATGAGCCAAACAGGTAAAATCCAGTTTGCCACGATAAGTGGGGGCATAACTGTAATAATTTTTATCAAATAGTTTTTTTTTATTAATTAAGGAACTAAACTTTATAAAGATTATTTAAGATTTCATCATTTTACAGGCCTCACAGTCCCTATGGGATAAAATATACGGACCAAAGGGTACTTTTTGTCACGCTCATAGGGTACTTTTTCGCGCTCAAGGGTAACAAATTCATAAGACTTCAAAACAATTCAAGTTGAAGTCAAAAGAATTCAAAAGAATTGGGAAAAAAATTTAAATCAAGACAATTCCATTGATTTTTTCGTAAAAATGGAATGAATTTAGAGAAATTTAAGGGAAACGAGAAAAATTCGATGAAATTCATAAAAATGCAACGTGAGGTTAAAAGAATTTAGGATCAATTAAATAAATCCTTTGAAGATTAAAAAAAAACCATTGAATTAAATAGAATTGAGTGAATTTAGAAGAATTCAAGTGAATTAAAAAAACTCAAGAGAATTCCAAAGAATTTAAAAGAATTCAGGGTGAACTCCACAAAATATTTAAAATCTCTTCAAATTTTTGAAAACCTACTAATTTCTAACCCAAAAAGTGACTAATGACTACGCAACAATTTAAGTTAAATTCAAAAGAATTCAAATGAAATGGAAAAAAAAATTTAAATCGAAAAAATTCCATTAATTACAATAAAATTTGAGTGAATTTAGAGAAATTTAAGGGAAACGAGAAGAATTATACGAAATTCATAAAAAATCAGGCTGAATTTAAAAGAATTTAAGAAAATTCATGATAAATTATTAAGAATTCAGGGCGAATTAAAAATGAACTTCAAAAAATATTTGAAAATCTCTCCAAATCTTTGAAAACCTACGAAATTCCTCACTTCTTGTGAATAAATTCATTGAAATCCATTAAAATATTAAAATCCTTTGAAATTATTAAAACCCTTGGAATCTTTAAAAATACCCTAAAATATTCCAAAGTCTTTTAATTCCCTTCAAACTATTGAAATAAATAAAACATTTCTGGAAATCGTTTACAATTTCCTAAGATATTTCAAATCCTTTGATATCTTTTGAAATCCCTTGAAACTTTTTAAAGCTCTTTAAAATGCCTGGGAATCTGTTAAAATACCATAAAATATTTCAAATCCTTTGAAATCACATTAAATTACTGAAATCAATACAAAATTTTTTTGTAATCATTTCAAATAACCTAAAATATTTCATATCCTCTAAAATCTTTTGAAATCCTTTGAAATTCTTTAAAGCTCTTGAAAATGCCAAGAAATTTGAAAAAATACCTTAAAATATTTCAAATCCTTGGATCATTTTATCAACTGATCCCCAGGATCAATTAAATAAAAGGTTTTAAAAATTCAAAAAAAAATCCATTGAATTAAGTAGAATTGAGTAAATTTAGAATAATTCAAGTGAATTAAAGAAATTCAAACGAATTCCAAAGAATTTAAAAGAATTCAGGTTAAATTAATAAGAATACAGGGTGACTTCCAAAAAATAATTTCAAATCTCTTCAAATCTTTGAAACCCTACAAAATACCTCACTTCTCGTGAATAGTAGTAGTAGTATAGTATACCATTAAGCCATTTCCCTTTCGGGGTAGGCGTGACACTACCCGATTCGGGTAGTGTTTCTAGGTTGATAACTTGTAGTAAATTACTACAAGTGTGGGCTCACCACACCACACAAAATTCTTTGAAATCAACTAAAATATTATAAAGTCCCGTGAAATTCTATGATGATATTTCCTGAAATCCTGAAAAATATATTTAAATAAATTAAGAGTTTTAAAATCCCTTGAAATCATTGAAATCCTCGGAAATCTTATAAAATTACGTGCAATTTTTTAAAATATCTTAAAACGTTATAGGTTCTGTAAAATCGTTCCATATCTTCCGAAATTCTAGAAAATTCTTTATCCTAAAATATTTAAAACGCTTTGAAATCCCTTCAAATTAATGCAATTAATTAATAATTTCTTGGAATCTTTTAAAATTCCCTAAAAAATTTCAAATTAAGAGCTCTTGAAATGCCTTAGAAGTTTTAAAAATACCCTGAAATCTTAACAATCCCTTCAAATTATTGAAATCTATTAAAACTTCTCGGAATCTTCAAAAATAATCTGAAATATTTCAACATTTGAGAAAAAAGTGACTGATAGTGACTGTGTGGCAGTCCTAATAATTTTTTACAGTTACTTCTTACAGAAATTCCCTGATTTTTGGTACTTTTTTTAAAAATCCCTGACTCTTGGAAGCTTCGATCATATTATAGGGATCAAATATTGAAAATAGGGTACTTTAGGGATCTCAACTGAATATAGGGGATATAGGGATATACGTCTGTGAGGCCTGATTTTAGAATAAATATTTTTTTAATACTTACAACTGAGGCAACTACTTGGCCCACAGAGCCAGCAGCTACAAGATAACCGAAAGCTCGAGATCTTTCCTCCACAGGAACATTGTGAGCAAATAAATGAAATATGACTGGCAGGCCTTGAAAAGAATAAATTGGATCACAATTATTTCAGTTGTCACATTTAAATTTCTCCCCAGAACTACGTTCAATTTGAAGTGAAATTTAAACGTGGCCTAAAGATATTGGCGCGAAATTTAAATCGCAAAAGTTTTTTTAAGAAATTGACAAGTTATAAATGCTATTTTTTAAAATAGAATGTTATATTAGTGCTATATTTTAATTTTTCTTACCGAGGCCTTCACCAAGTCCAAGGATGACTCGACATATTACGAGTAACGTAACAGAATGGGCCAAAAGTGGAGTAATGACTGTGCTAATCGACCAGAGCAAAACAGCTACCATCAAAACAGTTTTACAACCAAAACGATTAGCTGTGCTGGCGCCGATTATCTGATATCAAATTTTAAAAATTAAATACATTTTTAAATAAAAGCGAAAAAGAGTAAGAAAACATGTAAAAAATAATGAAGTTTGAAATAGCTTCCAATTTCGAGGCTTTCGAATTTTGAAATTATTATTTTTGGGTGTAAATGAAGTTCGCGAAGTTTATAAACGAAAAAATTTGTTCTGTTCAACACCGGCGATGGAAATGATAAGTAACTGAAACAAATTTTTTAACGATAAAATAAACTACTAAATTATTTTAGACGGTAATCGCGTGTTTACAACTATGTTTTATCAAACCACGCACTAATGTATGTATACATTTTTTCTGTTGTCTGACATCAAATACAAATAATCTATGAAATAAAATCCGAGAACCAAGCATTTAGGGGAAAGTTAGAATTTTTTAAAATTTAATATATTTGTCTAAATGGCCAGGGTGTCTACTCAAATTCTGGAAAAACATTCCCTGACAATTCCACGTTTTTTTCAGGTATCTCAAAATTTATCAGGTTACTGGGGATTTAATTAATATACTTGACTTTAAAAGATTTGGCCAACTATATTACAAGATTAGATATATCAATAAATAATACTAAAAACATAATTAATCATTTCTTCAATTTGCGCCTAAAGTGCACGAATTTGAATAAAATTAAAACAAATTTTTATCATTTTCCCCACATTTCGAGTAAAAGTATTACATTTTCAACAAGATAGATGAATTTGTAACCAAATAGATGAATTTTCAACCAAAATGATGGATTTTCTACAAAAAAGACGAATTTTCAGCAAAATAGATAAACTTTCAATCATGGTGATGAATCTTCAACTAAAATGATTCGCTCAGAAGTTCGAGCGCGGCTCAGGCGCGCGTCTGTTGGATCTCGCGCTTCGCGCTCAATAATTGTAATCGGTCTTTGTACTTCCCCCATACATATATGCACATATCTTTTTAAATTAAAGGTCAAACCATCAGCAACTGTAATTTGGCGATTGTGAATTCTCTTTTGTTAATGCTCCTTCGGTTTTAACTAAAACATTCTCATCACATATCTCGTGCTTCGCACTCAATTAAAATTTGACCAAAACGCTAACTTTTCTACATTATGTTCAACTCTATTACATTGAATAATAAAAACAAATTTTATTTTTCATGATTTTTATCATTAAAAAAAGTACGCATTCTATCAAACAAATTTCGAAAGCTCATTTTTAGATCTAATTTAGGCGAACAATTTTGTTATCTAACATTCTATTCCACCTTGTGTAGTTTTTTCATACATTTATTTTGTTTGCTTTCAATTATATTTTTTACGATTTAAACAAAAAATACGCGTCCTAGCGTAAAGTGGTTCAATGCAAATGTGTATATATAATTTAGGCGAAAAATTTGGTTCGTTAAAATGTTATTGTATCTTGTGTTATTTCGCCAAAAATTTAATTTTTTATTTTGAGTATATTTTTATAAAAAAAATTCGAAGACATTTTTAGACCTTTTTTGGTTGAAAATCTGTTGTCTGTTTTTTTTCGTACCATTTGTAGTTTTTCCAAACATTTAATTTTATTTATTTTCAATGCCATTTTTTACGATCAAAACAAAAACTACATGTCCTACCAAAAAATAATTTATAACAAATTTGTAGACCTTTTTTTGGTTGAAAAACTGTCTGGTAATTTTTTTCTCGTACCTTGTGTAGTTTTTCCAAACAATTAATTTTTTTAAGTTATTTTTTACGATTGAAACGAAAAGTACGCATTTTATTAAAAAATAATTCATAAGAAAAAAAGTGTAGATCGTTTTTTAAGTGAACAACTTTTGTCTTTCTATATTTTTCGTAGCTTGTGTCGTTTGTCCAAAACTTTTATTTTTTATGTTTTTTTTACGAATCAACAATTTTCAAAATGCTCAACTTTTTTAATTTTTATCCAAAATAGCTGGCTAACGAACTCGTCTTTATTTTTCAGGCATTGAAAAAATGTTCCAAAGGGCAATCCAACCGCATTATTCAGGGATCACCGCGCAAAAGGAGCTCAAAAAAGGGGAAATAGGGTGACTTTCTAACGAAAAAGGGGATAATAGGGGAAAGATTAAACATTTATTTTTATATGTTGAAAAGAAACAAACAATCTTTTTATAAGAAATGTTATATTTTTAAATAATTTAAATGATTTTTCAATGATTTCTGCCATTAAAGAATTTATTTTTTTAAATTGGATATACTTAGGTCGTTGGAAATCCATTCACAGTGATACAAAAAAGTCTGAGAAAAGAATCAAATTAATTAAATACAAAATTTTCATATGTTCAACATCGTTTTCATAAATGTTTCTTTCCAAGATTCGTAATTTCTTCCTTGTAATAATTAATACTTTCAATGTAAATTTAAAACTACACTCTTCAGTAGAGCGAAGTCCAAAATAAGTAAAGAAAAAAAATTCAAATCGGTTAATATCTTCTGTTCTCTTTTTTAAATATACAATATTCAACATTTTCAAAATTAAAAAGAAATTGGCCTTATTTAAATTTTTTTGAAAATGTACAAAAACATGTTTTTTGGATTGATTCGATCCTGAAATTTCTTGAGCTTGAACCAAAGAAACACGTTATTATTTTTCATTCATGTGAAACATTTTTTTCTTGGTATATATAACGTCCCAAAATCGCAAAAAAAATGAAATCTCAAAAATCCTAATTCGCGACCAAAGTTTTTTTTCCGAAAAACCAAATGATAAAATTTTTCTTTGGTTCAAGATGAATAAATTTCAGGTTCAACATATTTAACTTTTTTCTAAAATGTGTTATGACTCAATCAAAAAAAACATGTGTTTGCACATTTTCAAAAAAATTATTACTGCGCAAGAAGTTAATTTCTAAATTTCGTAATCTTTTATTATTGTTCGCTAGTAAAAGCTGTAAATATAACAAATTTGTCATAATTTTTGAACCAATAAGAAATATTTTGAATTTGAAATCGTTAAATTTTACTGATTAAAATTTTTTTTTCATTTTTCACAAGTTTTTTTCCCCTCAGCTCCAACGATTTGATTTGTTTTAGCATTTTCACATCGCCCTACTCTTCAGTACTCTTAAATTCAAATTAAAAATTGCTCAAGTTAGAACATTTAGCATTGCAGTTGATGAATTTGGAATATTCCATTTTTTAATTAGGTATATAAAGTGTTCAGCTTCTAATACTTAAAAAGTACTACATATTTTGTAATGTTATTGGTACCTTATTTATTCATAAATAATTTATTTAAGTGCTACAATTGCTTTAATAATTATTCAATTATTGGTACACTTACTAATTTCAGAGAATTTTCCGCGTAATTCAAATATTATATTTTCAAATATCGTATATTTAAAGAGAAAAGGGGAAGTACGGGAAGTTTTTTGAGAATAGGAGAAAAAGACGACAAAGTAAAATCCATTTTTTCTTAATCAGCGAGTCCGAAAACGTCCAGATTTGATCAAATCCGCGAAACTCAATTTTCACATAAAACCAATACCTTCTCATTGAGATGAGAATGTAAAAATGAATTTGCAACTAAAATTATTAATCTTTAACTGGAATATGTAGTTGAATATTCAACCGAAAAAAAGTGCATTTTCAAATAAAGTGATGAATCTTTAACCGGGTGTCCAGTAAAGACGCGTGATAAAATTCCCGTACATTTCCCGCAGACTTCTTCAACATTCGCGTACATATATCAGACTTAAAAAGTGCTTGGTGGTATGCTCCTGTAAAAATGAGACTTCTTATAAACATAAAATATACACATGATAAAACTTTAAAATGGTAGTATAAAAATGAAACGTTTACAATACAAGTTGTATTCTCTGTTTTTCGTTGACAAATTAAAGTATATTTAGCCTACTGTTGGTAATAAACTTTTAGCTCATTTTTTTAGTTTTACAATAATTATTTAATTAAACTAATATTTTCTTTTAACCGATACTTCAACGTTTTTTGCAACTATGGACAATAAGTAATTTCAATAGAAATTAAGAAATAACAAATTCGAATTTCAACGGCATTTATTTTAAAATTATGTAATTGGAAAGTTGTAAAAGCTTCCATTTTAAAGACGAAATAACTTATTGAGCGTTTCAATTAAAACATTTTTAAGCTTGCACTTCAGTTTTGAGCACTTCAAATGAAGAAATTGTCAGCTCAAATAGTTTGCATTTTTCCCCTGTGCACCGGATGACATTTTTATAATTTCTTTTTTAATTTCTTCTTGTCCGTATCAACCTTCTTTCTTTTCAATGGGTTTTCTCCTGGTAAATCAGAAATTTTTTTGTGGGAAGTGCTTTAACTTCTAATTGCTCGAAATATATTTTTTTTCGTTAATATTTACTATTCCCACATACATTTTACGGGAAAATTTTTCGAAACTCACGGAAGTGCTATATATTTTTCGCGCTTGCGCAGTATCTTTTTTAAAATAAAAAGATCTATTCAGTCGAAAATCGAACGGATTTCAATTTTCGACGTAGTTTAGTGGCGCGCAATATTCAAAAATTAACAAATATACAAAAACTTCTGTCTGCATAAGTAAATCATTAAGGTATATACAAAATTCCCGCTTCAAAATAAAAAATCCCGTACATTTCCCGCACCAATAAAATTCCCGTACAATTCCCGCTTTTCCCATACGCTGGACACCCTGTTTAAATGGAATAGTTGAATTTTCAACCAAAAAGATGAATTTTTATCCAAGAAGATTAATTTTTTACCAAGAAAGACTAATTTTCACGAAAATGCATGAATTTTTAACTAAAAAAGATACATTTTTCAACCAAAGAGATTAAATTTCAACAAAATGACGGAATATTCAACTAGATTGGTAAAGTTTTAAGTTCAAAAAAATAATTTTCAACCAAAGAAAATCGAATTTTCAAGCCAGTAGTTGAATTTTCAACCAGAAAGATAAATTTTGAACCAAAAACGGAATAGTACAATTTTCAGTTCAAAACTTAATTTTTAACCAAAAAAATAATGAATTTTCGGAAAAATAGTTTAATTTACCGTAAACTCTAACATTCTTTATTTAAAATAATGAATCTTTAACTGGAATAGTTGAATTTTCAACCAAAATGAAGAATTTTCAGCTAAAATTATGAATTTTCAACTGGAATACTTGCATTTTCAACCAAATAAATGAAGTTTCAAGCAAGAAGATTCATTTTCAAACAAGAAGTTTAATTATCTACCAATAAAAGACGATTTTTCAACAAAATACATGATTTTTTAATTAAAAAAGATAAATTTTCAACCAAATAGTTGAGTTTTCAACAAAAAAATATCATTCTTCAACCAAAAATTGAATAGTTAAATTTTCAGTTAAAAAAATAATTTTTAACCAAACTGATAAATTTTCAACTAAAATGATGAATCTCAACTGCAATAGTTTCATTTTAAGCAAAAAAAGATGAATTTTCAACTAAAAATGATGGGATATTCTACTGGATAAGTTAAATTTTCAATTGAAACAATAAATTTTCAACCGAAAAAAAACTCACTTTCAACAAAATAGTTACATTTTCAAACGATGGTGAATCTTCAACTAAAATTATGAATCTTCAACTGAAATACTTGAGTTTAAAACCAAGAATATATATTTTTGACTAAAATTATGAATCTTTAACTAGAATAATTGAATTTTCAAACAAAACGATGAATTTTCAACCAAGAAGATTAATTTCTACCAATAAACACGAATTTTCCATTTAAAACGATCATTTTTCAACTAAAAAAGATCCATTTTTCGACAAAAAATTAAATAGTAAAATTTATAGTTAAAAAAATTATTGTTCAAACAAGGAGATGAATTTTCAACTAAAATTATGATGGAATATTCAATTGGAATAGTTACATTTTCAGTTCAAAAAATATATAATTTCCAACCAAAAAGATGATAATTTTCCAATAAATAATCACATTTTCAAACAAAGGGATGAATTTTCAACTAAAATAATGAATCTTCAACTGGAATAATTGAGTTTTTTACCGAAAAGATTAATTTCCACCAGAGATGAATTTTTAACTAAAATTGTGGAATATTCTACTGGATTAATTAAATTTTCAATTAAAAAAATAAATATTCAACCGAAAAAGAACTCACTTTCAAAAAAATGGTTACATTTTCAAACAGTGGTGAATTTTCAAATAAAACTGTGAATCTTCAACTGGAATCGATGAATTTAAAATCAAAAAGGTGAATTTTCAACTAAAAAAAAAAAATAATTTTCAACCAACAATTGAACAGTTAAATTTGTAGCTAAAAAAATTAATGTTCTACCAAAGATGAATTTTCAACTAAAAATATAAATAAATTTTCAACCAACAATGTAACAGTTAAATTTTTAGCTAAAAAAATTGATGTTCTACCAGAGATGAATTTTCAACTAAAATGATGGAATATTCATCTGGCATAGTCAAATTTTCAGTTAAAAAAATGAATTTAAAACCAAAAGAAACAAATTAATTTTCAACAAAACAGTTAAATACAGCAATATGAAGCTATTTTTACAAGTAAAGAATCATTGTTATTCAACTTTATATTACAATTTAAAAAAAATAGCCACGCTCTCGAAAAAATTCCCTGACACTTGCAGGTTTTCCAGGTGTAGAAACATCCCTGACAATTCCAGGTTTTCCAGGTAGGATAGACACTGTTAAATTACTAAAGCTGATTTACTAATAATAAAGAAGCTATTACATTATCCGACTTTTTCTTTTAAATACCACACTTTCCAGTAAATGTGTAAACATATGTTTGGGAAATAAAATTCAACAATCATAAATTTGATACATTAAATAAATTTACCGACTCTAAATAACTATAAACTTCAACAATGTATCAAAACTCTTAAATAAACTCTTAATAATGAAATTTGTCAGCAAAAAACACGAGTTTCAATCGAAAAAAAACAAACAAAACCATTTTGAGGTTAGGTTTCCAAAAAATTGCAAAATTCCCAACAAAAAAATCAGATAAATGAATTCACTATTTGTTTACCTGACTCGTGAAGTATCCAAATGCAAAAGCAGAGAGAATCCAGCCTTGCCAGTGAAGATTCCATTTAAATTCGTCTGTCATAGGAACAATGGCAATCGGCATAATAACTCGATCCGCAGCATTAATAAAATTCGCTGCGGAACACAAAGCCACAATCCGAGAAGTCTTCGGAAGCATTTTTAATCTCGGCATCTTGTTACACTAAATTTTAAATTTTAAATAAACCAAAAAAGTCACATCGTTTCGATAGGTTTTTTTTCAAAACCTAACCTACAAATTTCGAAACTGAGTTGCTTCTTGACTTAACAACGTCTTCAATTCATCGCGAAACTGCATTTTATTTCTTTTAAATCACTATTTCATAAAAAATTACGAGCACAGCTGCCACAACATTCTGCAATGCTTTTGAAAGTCGAAAATCTTGTCGGAGTTTTTGACGTGTCAATTAAACCCAATTAAACAGGGTTTGAGCCTTATTCATACTACGCTAGGTAGCGCTAACTGTTATAGTCAAAGTTCCGCGAAAATTTAAATTTATTAAATTAAAAATAGCTTATTTTCATAATTCATTCATAAAACAAAGTTATAATTAACGTTACATCACGAAAAAAGTAACTTTTAAAATAATTTTTCAACAAAATAGTTGAATTTGCAGTCAAGACAGAAAAAAAAGTAACCAGATTGTTGAAGTTTCAAGCCAAAAAGACGAATTTTCAACAAAAAAGTTGATTTTCAACCAAATAATAATATTTTTATCCGAAAATATGAATTCACAATGAAACATATAATAGAAAAAATTTCAACCAAAAAAGACGAATTTTCAACAAGATTGTTTAATTTCAAACCAAAGAGCTGAATTTTTAATGGTTAGTTTTGGTTAATTTTTGACCAAAAAAAGACGAATTTAAAAAAAATATATGAATTTTCAAATAAAAAAGATCAATTTTCAACCAAAAATGTCATAGTTAAATTTTCATTCAAAAAAAAAAATTAATTATCAACAAAAAAAGATGAATCCTCAACTAAAAATGTAATAGTTCATATATTTCAACCAAAAAAAATTTCTATTTTAAATCAAAAACAGTTTAATTCAACCAAAAAAATAACTTTTAACAAAACAGTTTAATTTTTAACTGAATGCCATGATTTTCTTCCCAAATCGTTCAATTTCGAAGAAAATAATTAAATTTTCAACCAAATAATAAAATTCTTAACCAAAAAAAGATGAATTTTCAATTAAAATATTAAGTAAAATAACTGGAATAGTTAAATTTCCAGTTTAAAAAATTCATCATCAACCAAAAGAAATTAATATTTAACTTTGAAATTATTTTTTTATTTCTTTCTGAGTGTTTTCAAAGATTTTAGAAAATTTTGAATCACAGGATGGGCGAAAAATTTCAATTTTCCTATATTGGGCTATGAATTTATATGGCTATCGGCCACCACAATTTGAATAGTGAAAATGACAAAATAAATTCACAAAATATTTTAAGGTTGAAAATCTAATTGTTTTGTAGAAAAATCGTATTTTAACTTAAAAATTCCACAATTTTGATTGTAATTTTTTTCCTTTCGTGACTGAAAAATCTTTTTGTCGAAAATTCTTCGTTTTTAATTTAATTCAGCTGTTTCGATAAAAAAATTCAAACCCTGTTTGAGTTAAAATTCAACTACTTGATTGAAAGTTGGAATACTGTGTAAAAAATGTATTTTATCGACTGAAGATTCTTCTATTCGGTTGAAAATCTAGCTATTTTGTTGAAAATATGTTTGTTTTTTCCAGATAAAAGTTATTTTTTTAACTGAAAAATTAACTCTTTTGTTTCTGGTTAAAAATCGATCTTTTTTATTTCGAAAATTAACTAATTTTTTGAAAATTCATCCTTTTTGAATGAATTCAGCGGTTTCTATTTTAAATCTTTTTTGGTTGAAATATCAACTATTGCATTTTACGTTGAGAATCCATCTTTTTGATTAAAACTACAGCTACTGGGTCAAAAATTTATTTATTTATTTAAGATTGGTCTCATTGGTTAAAAAATAAACAGTTTTGGTGAAAAATCATTTTTTTCGTTGAAAATTTAACTATTCCATTTTTGGTTGAAAATTTGTCTTTTTTAGTTGAATAATAAATCATTTGGTTGAAAATTTATCCATTTTTATTTAAAATTCGTCTCTCTTGGTTGAAAATTAATCTTTTTGATTAAAAAATCGTATTTTCTGTTAAAAAATCATTTCTTCGCTTGAAAATTTCACTTTTTTTTGAAAATTTATCTTTTTTAGTTAAAAATTCATCTATGTCGTTGAAAATTCATCTTTTTTTATAGAAAATTATTTTCCTTGTTTGAACATTCATCTATTTTGATTAAAAATTCATTTCTTTGGTTGAAGATTTAACTATTTTGTTAAAAATTCGTTTTTTTTTTGTCTAAAGTTACTATTTTTGACGTATAAATTTTATTAACGTACGTATATATAACCTAAATTTTCAGTTATAAAATATGTTGTTTTTTTTTTTTTTAAATTAGGCTTTCTGGTAGAAAATTATTCTTCTTGTTTGAAAATTCATCTTTTTGGTTAAAAATGCATTAGTTTTTTTGAAATTTAACTATTTTGTTGAAACTCCTTTTTTTGCTTAAAATTATTTTTCAATTGAAAATTAAACTATTCAATTGTTGGTTAAAAATGTATCTGTTCTAGATGAAAATTCAACTATATATTGGAAAATTCATGTATTTTGTTGAAAATTCGTCTTTTTTGGTAGAATGATATCATTCTTGTTTGAGAATTATTCTTTTCGGTTAAAAGTTCATTAGTTATGGTTGGAAATTTAACTATATTGTTGAAACTGCTTTTTTTGGTTCAACCTAATTTTTTAGATGAAAATTAAACTATTACATTTGTGGTTAAAAATTCGTCTTTTTTGGTAGATTATTCTTATTTGAAAATAGTTGAAAATTTACCGTTGTTGTGGAATTTTTTTTAGTAGATTTTTTAACTGAATATTTAACTATTCCATGTTTTGTTAATAATTTATCTTTTTTAGTTAAAAATTCATTTATTACGTTAAAAATTGAACTATATTGTTGAAGACTCAAATTTTTCATCTGAAAATGTAACTATTACATTTTTTGGTAACAATTGGTTTTTTTAGTTGAAAGTTTAACAAGTTTGTTAAAATTTACTTTTTCCTTAGTCTTTCTCGTAGAAAATTATTCTTCTTATTTGAAAATTTCTTTTGTTTAATATAGAACTGTTTCATTAAATTAATCTTATTTGAAAATTCATCTTTTTGGTTGAAAATTGAACTATTTCATTTTTGGTTTACAATTTATCTTTATTAGTTGAAAATTCAACTATTTGGTTTTTAAAAAAATAAGAAAGTTGTGAAGAAAAGTACATTGAAACTTTCTTTCAGTAGACAATAATATGTTATTATATTTGTGAAATTAAGAACTACGCAAGAAAAACTGACCAGTAATTGAAATATTAAATTTTTTATTTTCAAACTGAATAACTTACACATTTACTTTGTTTGTATGAATAAACTATAAGCTTTTATAATAAATTTGTATAACAAAAGCTATTTTTCACTTATTAAATTTTCGCAGAACTTTGACTAGAACCGTTGACCGTACCAAGCGACTCTGGTAAACTCCCCTACAGGAAAAATCCGCAAGATGGCAGCACCTACTAATGTACAAATCTTTATTTTTTGTTAAAATAGAAATAAAATCATTTAAATATTTGAGATAAGTAATTGTTAGATTTATTTTCAGTGTCAAATTTAAAACCTACGAAACTGTCCAGTTTTTTAAGATACTAAATTTTGAGCCCCTGAGGATTGATTAACAATTACACAGGAAGGGACTGAAGTCAAATTATAGATTATTTTTAATTTAAAGATTGTTTCAGTTATTTCAATTGACATTGGAATATTTATTAAATAACCTAGAAATTTCAGAGGGTGATTTCGTTATTCTCATCAATAGTTCTTCCTTCTGAAAATTGGAAATTCAAATTTAAAGAAATCGAAGGTTTGCTCGTTTGACTGTTTTAGCGCTAATTGTGACAGCGCGGTAAAGTTTAATTCAAACACAAAGTTTAAATTGGTTTTCCGGTTTGTGGCGTTAGACGTGAAAACTGAAATTGATGAACTATGCGAATTGGAAATTTTGAAAATCCTGGTAGTGAAAATTTCTAGGGTATATTTCCATGATTTGTTTCTGGGCATCCATACGTCGTGGTTTTCTATGCGCAGGATATAAACCTGCAAAGGGCGCCATTTTCAAAAGTCGCTGTTTCAAGTAAGCTGTAAATAAGTCATTTTTAAATAATTGTTATATTTAGTAAGAAATAATAATGAAAATATCAAAAATAATCATTTTTTAAATATAAATTTTGAATGTTATTTAAAAAAACAGAATTAGAAATTTATTTATAACAAAATTAAATTGAAAGAACATGAAGTGAGAATGTTGAAAATTCAGAAATATAAACTTGAAATAAATTTTAATGGGTACAAGATTACTGTGGAATTGAATTTGTAAAAATTGAAGGCACGAATCATGGGAAAATAAATAAAAAAAGATCAATTAAAATTGCAAGAAAATTGAAAGGTGAAAACTAAATATTTCAAGAAGAATGTTTAAACGAAAACAAAAGTCTAAAATTAATTTTGAATAAACTTGGTAAAATAGACGTTTAACGCTAGAATTGAGATAAACTGAATTGAAAAAAACAACTAAATTCGTAATTAAATTTAAACAAATTGAAAGTTAAAACCTTTAAATATTCAAATGAAACCAATTTCTAATAATTATTAAAAAACTGAACTGATAAAAATGTCTAAACCTAAAATATAATAAAACACAGTTGCATACGTGATTAAAAGAAGCGTTTAATTAAATATATAAATTCTTATAATATACAAAAATCGATGAATTCCTGATTAATTGTAAAGGTCATAAGCAAATAAACATGATAGAAGCAAAATAGAAAAAATGTGTAACAAATACAGCAGTTTAATCAATCGAACATCTCCAACACCAAATATTTTGAACCCATTCGGGTTCTCAAGAGATATCTCTTTCAGATTAGGTGACATTTTATCTTGTGCTTTGGGAATTGTGTTACAATTATAAAGAAGGTGATTTTTCATGGCTTCCAATACTTGGAGACCCACGTGAGTGCTTAGGGGGTCATCTGGGTTCTTTTTTTGGATATTATTCACAATTCGCAACCATTTCAGTCCTGCCTTAAGAGTCATGCTGGAAGAAGTCTCTGAAGACGACTTCGTTTCATTTCTAATCGAGAACCCATTCAGGAATTTGGGTTCCGATGTTCCTCCCTGGGTTCTACCAGTTCCAGTCTGAAAACTAGATTGGGATCCTGTATTTTCATTTGGATCCTTGGTATTTTTCGGCTCCTTCGATGATCCTTCTTGAGAAAGGGTTCCTCTTTTCTCGGTAGGGTTCTCGGGTTTTTCAGGAACTTCCAATCTTTCCTCTTCGAAACTGATTACCTGGGATGTAATTTTTTTCAATTTACAAAGTAGACATGCGTTCGGACCAATGCAAGCTTTGTGATTGGATAGTCTTTCACAAAGTATCGCATATGCAGCTTCAAGTTCTAACTGTGTTCTGGTTTCATTTGTAGTTGAGATCTCATTCAGACATGTGGGTTCTGAGGTGTCAGGCTCTGTATTCGTATTGGGGCTATCCATATTTTCGGAAGTTCTGCAAAAAAAAGGAACCCAAGTGAAATTAAATGAAAACGTACCATTTTCTATTCAAAATATAATTAAATGTCATGTCATACCTACCCGATTCCTACAAAAAGTACTACGGAACGTGTGTATAGTCCTAGATTTTTAGAAATACTAACAAAACTTATTTTTGAAAAAATTTGTTATAATAATAAAAAATTAGGACCATGTAAACGTTTCTTGGTGCTTTTTATTTAATTAAACAATTTTTTAACTCGATATCTCAGTTTGTGTGGACGTGCGTTGTATCGAAAAAAATGTCGGTACGGTAGGAATCGGGGAAATACGAAATGGCCTTAAGGCCATGTGACGAGTAGTTCATGTGACCGGATTCCTACCTTACCGACACTTTTTTTATTTGTAAACTTATTTTCACACGAATAGCCAGATCGAGTTGAAAATTTGGGATAATAAATCAGAAGAACTAAGAAAGGTGGGTCTGGTCCTAAATTTTAATAATCATGAAAAAAACAAAACAAAATTATTTACAAAAAAAACTTTTTTCATAATTATAAAAATTTAGGACCAGACCCACCTTTCTTAGTGCTTCTTATTTTTTATCCCAAACTTTCAACTCGATGTGGCTAGTCGTGTGAAAATAAGTTTACAAATAAAAAAAGCGTCGGTACGGTAGGAATCCGGTCACGTGACCCACTCGTCACATGCCCTTAATGTGACAAAAGAAACTTTATAAATTTTGATATAACGAAAAAAAATTGGACTCTGTATTCATATATTTACTGCTTTCGAAATATCGAATAATTTTGTGACATATCAAGTTTCTTCTTTAATCTTACAAAACTATCATAATTTTTATTATGATAATTTGATAGATGATCTAAATATATAATTCTGTCCACCGGAACATTCTATACAATGTAATCTAATGAATTTAATTTCAAAACATTTTTAGGATTTTTTTAATAAATCATTTTTCACAGTTATATAACTCATCTCTGGTTATAGTTTCTTCAAAATTAAGGCCATGCGATACTTGCTGATGGAATACGATTCCTACCTTGCCAAGATTTTTTTCGTAACAACTTACGTTCACACGAATCACGAATAGAGGTATCGTGTGTCCCATTTGGTAAATTAAGTAAAAGGCACTGAAAAAAGTTTGTATACTCCTAAATTTTTAAAATTACAATTTTTTTTAAATTTTTCGTTTTTAAGGCCATGTAACGAGTGGGTCACGTGACCGGATTCCTACCTTACCGACACTTTTCTTCAAAATCAACTTACGTTCACACGAAACGCGATATCGAGTTGAAAATTTGGGATAATAAATAAGAAGCGCTGAGGAAGGAGGCTCTGGTTATAAATTTTAATAATCATAAAAAAAGCAAAAAAAATTATTTACAAAAAAAAACTTTTTTCATAATTATAAAAATTTAGGACCAGAGCCGCCTTTCTTAGCGCTTCTTATTTATTATCCTAAATTTTCAACTCGATATCGCGTAGGTAGGAATCCGGTCATGTGACCCACTCGTCACATGGCCTTAATTTTAAGAATGCAGCAGTATACAAACGTTCCTTAGTGATTTTTATTTAATTTTACAAACTCATAAGAAACTCGATATGTCAATTAGTTTAAGCGTAAGTTGTTGCAAAAAAATTTCGGCATGGTAGAAATCGTATGACGTAGGTAAGTTTCACATGGCCTTAAGGGCATGTGACACTTATCAGATTCCTACTTTACCGACATTTTTTGTGGATTATGAAAATTCCAGATTAGATGAGATATCAAACTGAAATTTTAAAAAAATGACTAAGGAAAGTGTATGTACCAATAAATTTTTACAATTACACAACAAAAATTAATTTTGAAAATTTTTTTGTAGTAGTAAAAATGTATCAGTACATAAACGGTCCTCAGTTCCTTTTCTATATTTTCCCAGACATTCAGTTTAATATCTCATCTCGTGTGGAATTTGTATGATCCACAAAAAACTGTCGGTAATGTAGAATTTGAATATATGTCACATACTTATCATGTGAACAATTTACATAACTCTCTCAGGTTTATAACCACAATAATAAAATAAATTTACTGAAAGTTTGCTAATTTGTACAGAACATGAAGGATTTTTGTGCAATCTTGTTTTCTTCTGAATTAAAAAAATTGTGAGATCGGTGAAACAGTAATAAACCTTTTTAATTAAATGTTGAAGAAAAAAAAAACAGTACGAAGAAATCGAAATCCGAATTGAAGATATTATAAAAGTCTTGAACTATAGGTCTGAACTTTCTAATTTTAATTAACTATTTCACAATATTTCCCGCCCTTATGAATAAAATATCAAAAAATTAGAATACAGATACTGGGATATTAAAATAAATTTCCTGCCTATTCGGAAATGAAATATTATATTAGCTGAGAATATTGAAATTGAAAAAATCGGACAATTTATAAAATTAAAATATTGAATGTTTGGCACTTTTGCAATTATAATTTGAAGATCGTTCTAAACTTCGAACACGTACTTAAAATTAAATATTTTAATTTGAAATTGTACAATTTCGATTTCATGATATTCAGATAGCTAAAAATTTGAGATTGTTCAACTTAGATCTTTGTTAAGTTCAAGGGACTCAGTTTTAAACCTTTTTGATTATTAATTTACAATAGTTTTATAATAGTAATAGTTTTTCTATTAATTTAGGAATGAAAATAATCTTACTCGTGATATAATTTCCAATAAAAAACATTATTTTTATTAATTTTCTTTTCAATTATTTGAACAATGTTTTTTGCAATTGAATTTCTTCCTACTATCGCTTATTACCAATTTTTAAAAACTGATTATATTTGAAGATTATTTGCCTATTTTTCGGGTTTCATAGTCGTACTTTTTCCCAAGGAGGGGAAGTGAGGGGAGGGGAAAGTAGGTGGAGTAGACAGTAGGGGATGGAAAGTTTCAACGACTAAAGTAAGTTTTTTTTTAAGGAAAATAATTTCAAAAAATAATTAAATTTTTTGTCAATTTTCCTCAACATTAAAAACAAATTTTTGTTCTAACAATTTTATTATTTTTCAAAGATTTTGTTCCGAAATTTTTATTTTCATAAAATTTTTCTTTCTTCAGAAAATTATATTCACAAAATTAAAAAATATTTTGTTTTAAGATTCTGTTAAGACTTAAATTAACGTTTAGGCTACGATTACGAAACCCTTCCTTGTAGGCGCTCGGCGCCTATACTTTGACTACTTTTTAAAATTGGAAACAGAAGAGTTGGAGGGAATGTTTTCTTCGAAAAAGTAAGTCATGATTGACTAAAATTCAACAATTCTTAAAACATCAGTTAGAAACGAGTCAGAAAAAATGCAATTACAAAAACAGTTGTTAACATTATTTTTCCTTCATAGGACTTGACTGATAATATAATCATTCATATTCTTAAAATGATCGAAAACTTTTTTCCTCCAGATATTTAAATTTTCCATCAAAATTTTCGTACGGTTTATCATTCACTTTTAAAATCTGCCGAGAAATTAAAAAATGTTGAAAATTACAAAATGGAGACAATTCTTCTGAAAATATTGAAAGTCGATTATCTCGAAAACTCCCCTTTTTTATTTGTTGTACTTTTTTTTGTTAAATTCTTACTTCTATATGAAGCCAACCTATGAGTTTTATGTAAGTTAAACCATTTGTGTGACCTCGAGAATTTTTTGTTTAAAAAAAAATTTTATTTTCGCGCATTTTTTTACAAATAATAAAGATAGATTCGAGAAAATGCTAAGAAAACACTTTGCTCATTCTAATAAGTCCTACAAAAAATACCAAGTACTAATTTTCCTACGGATTTCGAACTATTTTTATTTTAGTTCTATCTTTCTCGCTTCTGTATAAACAATTCTCTACTTTGAGGTTATGTCAATGGGCCTCCTACACTGTAAAAAATAGAAACGAGATTCACAAGCATTTGTAATTTTACGAATGAAATTTTCGGTGATATTACCACTTTGAGCGTGGTCACTTTCCCATATTGAGGTTACGGATTCTACACGATGTTGTAAAATTATACAACGCTACACATTTATGTTAGTTGTTCATTTAATTTTTTTTAAATTTCAATATTTTCAATGTTTAGGAATTAAAATGACCTACGTTATTAACAATGTTTTTTGATCAATTCTTTTTTAAAATTGCACTTTAAATCTCCCGCGGAAGGGGACTTCAGTGCATCTGAATTACTCAGAATGCTGCGTCATAAATTATCAGCACTTGTTATTTTCGTTAAAAATAGAAGAAGAGGATGCAAATGCAAGTGTAACGATTTTAACATATTGAAAAAAATAGCATGATTGTAATTGTCCAATTAAGTTATTTCAATGTTGTAAAGAAAAGACCCATGCAGTAATATAACCTCAAAACAGAGACTTTCTATAATAAAGAGATTTTCTAAAATAAAATATTTTGATGCATTTCATTTTTCATGTATTTTAATTAATTAACAATTATTTCAAAAAGTAGAAAAACATTTAAAATACGCAAAATTAATTTTTTTGAAGCTGCCCTGTAATATTTTCGAATGTAAGGAAAAAATACAACACGATGGAAATTTCATACACTTAATTTGGGAAAATTACCATAACCTATAAATTCACACTCGCTGGTAAATTTACAACACCGAGTTGTGACTTCACATAACCTAAAAGTAAAAGCGCAAGACGGATTATAATATACCCGACTTTCGTGAATACCCAACCTCACATGTTGGTAATAATCGAGCCCACATTCAACGTGGTAAAATTACAGTAAAAATTTTTTACAGTGTACATAAACTAAAAAAAATCATTAAGGCCATGTGAGCGTAACCTCAAATTTTTTGTTTACATTTTTTTCCAATTCAACTTACGTTCACACGAAACGCGATATCGAGTTGAAAATTTGGGAAACTAAATATGAAGCACTAAGAAACGCCGGTCTGGTCCTAAATTATTATAATTATGAAAAAAGCAACAAAAAAATATTGTTATAAAAAAAAATGTTTATATACTTATAAAAATTTAGGACTAGACCCGCGTTTCTTAGTGCTTCATATTTATTTTCCCAAATTTTCAACTCGATATCGCGTTTCGTGTGAACGTAAGTTGATTTTGAAAAAAATGTAAAAAAAAAATTTGAGGTTACGCTTACATGGCCTTAAGTGTGACTTTTATCACTGAAACTAAATTTTTCTAAAAAAAAATTCCAAGATACACAAATTTGTAATTAGAACTTTTCTAAGAACGTTCAATGAACAAAATTCATTCTAAAAAGGCACCGCAACTCGTATTACAGAATTTTTCGTAAAGCTATCCGGTGAAGCTATAGGGCTGTAAATACGGAATATTCCGTAAAGTTAGCCCTGAACGAGCTGGAAATAGGAGCTAGTCCTACGGAAAATTCCGTAATGTCTAGACAGTTCGGTTTTAAAAACGCCCTTGGACATTCGTGCCTACTATTAAATGCTTAATCCAAAACAATTCATAAATAAATAAACAATTCAATACCGTGTAAATAACGCATCTTAAAAATCCATTTCTTATAAAATTATAATAATTTTTCTAATAAAAACTTCTATCAAAAGTAACGCTTACCGTAATTTCTTTTCCACGCTGGGATCAGTAACCACATTTTTCCAGGTTTCCTCCATCACAACAAAAAATAAAAAATTATCTTCACAAATTTCGTAATCTGTAAATTTTATGTCTCCGCAAGGAGTTGCTTCCTGTTCTACGGCGTCGGTAAAAGTAAAGCGTCTTCTTCTACTTCTTGATTTTGGAATTTCTGCGCATCTATTTATCGTTCGTTCTCTCTGCGCATAACCAAACCTTAAGGAAAATAACATCTGGTTGTGATGCAATGTATTTATACACTCAATTTATTATTTTTATTGAAAATTACGTTTTTGTTTTAAACAAAATATAGAATTCCCAACATTTATTCCTATACAGATGAAATTTTTTTATGAAAATTATGGACTATAACTTCATCCCCACCCCTAAATTTCGCATACGCTTACAAGCATATTATTGAAAATTTTTACGAAATTAATTATTTATAAACATCGGATATTATGAAAGAAGAAAATTTGCAAAGGCACATAATAACGTTTTTATTTTCGAGCAACAGAATAGTAAAGTTTGGATTTTGGTTCGGATCCAAGTAATTTTGTTAGCGCCAACTTTGTAACCTTCTTTTAACAAAGTCTACGTTCGACAAGAAGATGAATAATTGGTTTTTGAACTTTTTTAAATTAAATGGATGTTTTCATAAAGTCTGCGTTGTGTTTTCCATTAAAATTTAATTTATTAGCCTTAACTGCAAAGTTAATTAATGCGAATTTTAAAGTGAAGGATTTGATTACTGCGGCACTTCACTTCACTAGTTCTGCGTCCGTGAACACGAAATTTAAGCTTTGAGTCGCCCATATTAATTATTTCAATGTTAAATGTTTGAAATTTTAATTGTTTGTTTAATTGCCACCTCTCGACTAGGGCCAACCGGAATACGGAAGTCGTCAGAAAATTTGAATATAGGTTTAACCCAGCAGAGTAGTGAAAGTTGTGAGAACAACCTAACCTCAATTCATAGTTGCGACATTGTGATTAGTTGTTATTTGAAAAACGCGCACTAAAAAGGACTTCCGTATTCCGGTTGGTCCTATAACGAATCAGAAACGATTCCCACGTGTCGATCAACTCTCCCTAGAGGATCTCTAGATAACCCCTAGAAACTTAATTAAACCCAATAAGAAAAAGCAACTATATTTATATAGCATTAAAGAGAATTTAAAGTATTTATTGTTTAAACAAATATATATCATAATTAATACATATATATTTTCACAAAAACATTCTAGAGTGAAATAAACATCTACTTTTTTTAAATTACGGAGTTGCTACAGGTCAGGTAATTCCAGAAAGTCAGGGAAAACCTGACAGAGTTATGGAATTTTCGATAGATTAAAGTTGAAATTAATTTTATTATTAGGTATGGTTGAAAATCGCAAATATTTGTTTGAAAATTAATCTGTTTTGGTTGAGGATTTAAACTATGTTGTTGAAAATGCATCTTTTTTGATTGAATTCAACTATTTTTGGTATAAAATTAAAATCCTTTTTGTGCGGTTGAAATATAATATATCACGTTTTTCGTTGAGAATTAATCTTTTTTAGTAGAAAATTCATCTACTTAGTTGGAAGTGGAACTACTTTGTAAAAAATTCATTTATTTGGTTGATGATTCATCATTTTAGTCGAAAAACCTTTTTTTTTTGTTCAAAAATTAATTATTTTGTTGAAAATTAACTGTTTTATCTCAAAATTTGACTCGTGCATGTTTAGTTCAAAATTTATCTTCTTAAGTTGCAAATTCAAATATTTGGCTTAAAATTCCTGTATTTTATTGAACATTTTAATTTTGTGGGAGAATATTTAATCTTCTCGTTGACTAATTCATCTTTTTGGTGGAAAATTCCTTTACAAATTCAAATATCTGGTTGAAAATTCATGTAATTTGTTAAAAAATCATCTATTCTAGTAGAAAATTCATCTTATTGGTTGAAAATTGATCTTTTTGGTTGAAAATTATTTATTTTTTTCATTTAGAATTAATTTTCTAATTTGAAAATGTAACTGTTCGATTTTTTATCGAAAATTAATCTTTTTTAATAGTTTAATCATTCTGGGTGAAATTATACTATTTCTTTGAAAATGTACTTTAATTTTGTTAAAAATTCCCATCAGTTGAAACTTTATCTTTTTGGTGAAAAATTCATTTCTTTGGTTGAAAATTTAACTATTTTGTTGAAAATTCGTTTATTTTTTGACGGAAAATTCATTTTACTAACTGAAAATTTCACCATTTCATTTTTGGTAGAAAATTTATCTTTTAAGTTGAAAATTCATGTATTTGGTCAAAAATTAAAATTTTTTAGTTGAAGATTCATCAATTTAATTAAAAATTCACTTCAACTATTCCATTTTTTGTGGAAAATTTACCTTCTTTGATAGAAATGTAATCTTTTTCGTAAAAAAATTCATTTCTTTAGTTGAAAAAGAACTAATGAGTTGAAAATTCGTTTCTTTTGTTGATAGAAAATTCATCTTTTGAGTTGAAAATACCACTATTTGGTCAAAAATTCATATTTTTGGATGAGAATTCATCATTATGATTGAAAATTAATTTCTCTGGTTGAAAATTCGTTTCTTCTTAGTTGAAAATTAGTTTTTTGAATTGAAGATGTAACTATTCCGTTTTCGCTTGAAAATGTATATTTTTAGTTAAAAATTAATTACTTTTGTTGAAAATTTCATTTTTTTGTTTCAAATTTACTTTTCTAACTGCAAATTGAACTATTCTATTTTTGGGTTGTAAATTTCTCTTTTTTAATTGAAAATTTATAATATATTTTATTGAAACTATATCTTTTTTGGTAGAAAATTCAATTAAAATTGAATTATTTTGTTAAGAATTAATTTTTTTGGTTGAAAATTGATTGTTTTAACTGAAAATTGAATTCTTCTATTTTTGATTGAAAAATCTTTTTTTATGAAAAAAAACTGTGTAGTTGAAAATCCTTTTTTTTTGTTTGCTGAACATTTACTTTTCCAACACTTTAACTATTCTATTGTTGGTTGAAAATTGATCTTTTTTAGATGAAAAATCATATACTTTATTGAAAATGAGTCTTTTTTGGTAGAAAATTAATCTTTTGGGTTGAAAATTCAACTAATTATTTGGTTAAAAATGCATTGTTTTGGTTGAAGATTCATAATTTTAGTTGAAAATTCATTTGTTTGATTAAAAATATATCTTTTTGACTTGAAAATACACATAAAAAGTGTTTAAAATATATTTAGAAACAAATTTTTTTTGGATCAACATTATTAATCTTCTAGATGTATGTTTGGTTTCATACCTAGGAGAATTTTGAAATTGGGATATTTTGTAGCAACCCTGAATAAGACTGATTAGTGAGAATAATAAGTTTTCCATTACTTTGACTTCTTTTATCATTTAAATTTAGCGCCCTTTCCAATTTGAAGTGATACATTTTCCCGCGAAATTTAAATAATGTAAATATTATTAATAAAGCTAGAAAATACGATTTTTTAAAGCCTAATTCAAAATGCTCATTAAGGTCTCAAAGCACTTAAAGGTCGAGCATATTCTCATGCTCGTGAGAATTTGTCCGAGCACATAAACTCTTGAGAACACTAGGTAAAAGTTAATTTTTTATTGAAAAGGCTACTATTATATTTTTGGTTTGCCCTATTGCAACTCACTCCTGGATTCGTTGAATTTGGAAGACTTCAAGCTTTCAGATGCTCTTTATTACACAATTCAGAGATTTTGTGTGCGAGTTGCAATCAAAAGAAGTGATAGGCCTCGACATTTGGCCCCGATTTTAGTTAGGCAAATGTTAAATAGTAATAATTTTTTTAATGTTCAATTAAAAATTGTTCACACCCACTTGAAAAATTGACACGTAAGATTGATAATACAGAAATTGTCGAATTGAAAACGTCTGTAAATCGGCTAATATTATAAAATAAAAATCGTTTAATTTCAAACTCTATTAATTGAAAATTGTATAAGGCCTCTAAGCACTAAATACATTATCTATTTAAAAATGTACGAAGTTTTTTCATTTAGGAAAAAGTAAGAGCTTTGTTTAAATTTGGATAAATCTTCACATTAATTAAATATTATATGAAATGCATAATTGAAGAACAAATATTTAAAATCTACTAAAAAACTGCGCCTAAATAGGCCGAACTGTTGAAAATTTTGTAAACTGTGGAACTTATAAAATTTGTGTTCAATCGGAAAATGCTATTAAAATCAGATAATGTTATAATTATTGTTTCAATTCAAAAATATCTCTTTTTGTATAGATTCAACGAAAAATAAATAATTCTACAAGTTAATAAACTCGCTATTCGCACCTGCATTTCAGTTGTAAACAAAGAAATTGGTTTCGATGTAAAACGAACAATTGTACTTTCACATATCTAAAGAGAAAAGGGAAATATTTGCCAAGAACACGGGAAAGCCCGGAAACTGTTCAGCCTAAAATAATATAAAACATCCGCACAACACTTAAAACTGAACCTAGTAAGAGAAATATAGGCCAAAAAAAACGCAAGTAAAACACTAGTACGCCACAAAACGAGAAAACAATAGTAAAAGCAAACATGTATGGTAACAAGAAAGTAATCCTCCGTTCAAAGATTTGTTGGCCCTGAAAAGGGCCGATTGGTTATATCAGTAAAATGTTAACATCATTCATTTAGAGCTGGTGTACTTGGTGACAGCCTTGGTGCCTTCCGAGACGGCGTGCTTGGCGAGTTCACCAGGAAGGAGAAGCCTCACAGCAGTCTGGATCTCCCGAGAAGTGATGGTGGATCT
>CAKNYM010025571.1:0-12688 GCA_932195095.1 Andricus curvator | reverse complement strand
CCCCCACTCTGACACCCCGTGCCGCATCTAGGCTTATAATATCTTTGGCTTAGTTATATCATAATACATGTCAGTACTAAAGTATCGGAATGCTTGATACGACTGAGAATACATTTGTATAGCTTTATATATCCTCGCTATTAAACCATGACTAACAATAAGTAAATAACTTTTATAATATAAATTCTCAGCTAATTAAAATTGCAGTTTAAGAGTGATTCTTTTATACATATACAAGCATGTATTATATTAAATAAATTAAATTATTATTAATATTCAATATAGTATAGTACAATAATACACGTAGCCTGTTTGTGAGAGGTCAAAAAGTGGCACCTGAATACGCATAACTGAGGTTTTTTTTCGAAAACCGCGGCAGTTTTTGCTTTATGGATACGTGGTACTTACCATATGAGCTTTCTAGTTTCTGTTAAAAAATTTTGAAAATAATAATGAGTTGTTTTCTATAATCCTTCAGTATATGAACGCTCGAAAACCAGATACTGTCCACTCAGTATAGGTATTGTATTTCGCCATGCAATAAACTTTATTTCACTTGAACATATAAGAGCAAAACCCTGATTTGTTTTTGTCGGTTTAGCCAAATGTTTCAGGGTTTTGAACGTCATAAAAATAAATAAAAAAAATTAATTACATTTCATTCGAATCAAAAAAAATTTTATTTGATAGGTAGAGATTGAAATTCAACAATATTTTGGAAGCCGAACCACTGAAAAACAACATGAACTATTATTTAACTTCGAAACATAATTGTAAAATTTCAATTAGAATAATAAATAATAAAGCACACTTAAAATTAAATAATAAGAAATTTAATTGCATTTTGAATTTCCAAGCGATCTTAAGAATTTGAGTTTTTTATTTCAAGTTCTTGAAATAACAATATTGTTAATTAAAAGTAATATTGAAATTTAATCACATTGTCATACAATTTGCAATGCGAAATCCAAAAAAGCCCAGCATTTTGGTACAGGATTAAATTAAAGCAATAGCATTTCAATTTTCTAGTGACCTAGGTCTCTAGCTAGAAGCTAGGTAAATCCTTTTATTAGGGGTTACTGGTTAGTTTTTCGACATCAGCTCTTGCGGACTTTCCCAAATTTCGGAACGTGTATTCAGAATTGGCTTTATTGTTTTATTGCTGGTACCTGGACGGATAGACTTGGGGAAAACGAACTCAGTAATTTTCCTTCGATGCCTTTTTTAGGTTCATACATTATAATTCATATAATTGTATACTTAAAAATCGGAAGCCTTAAAAATTAATTAAATTCAAATTATGGTGCTTAAAAAGTTACGATTTCAAATTAATTTGTTAAAAATTGGACAAGTTATATAATCCAATAATAGGATAAGTAAAGCGAGAGAGATTTGAAATTAGCCTTTGAAAATATTAAGCCTCCAAAGTAAAAAATCTCATATTCGAGCCACTCAAAGGTGTACAAAGCGACTAGCCCGTTTATTGGTTTTCATGGAAATTTGGGCTTGCTTTTTTCTAAATAAAATAAAAAAAAAATTAATTCTCAGAATAAAGCAATACAAATTAACGATTTGTATGTATGTATGTATACCATTAAGCCATTTCCCTTTCAGGGTAGGCGTGACACTACCCGATTCGGGTAGTGTTTCTAGGTGGATAGTTTCTTGTAGTAAATAACTACAAGTGTGGGCTCACCACACCCACATTTAATTCTGAAAAATTCCAAATTTTGTTATTACTAATTCGAATCTTTAATTTTGTGATTGTACCAATTGCAAATTTTGAAAAGTTGAAAACCTGCAAAATGTAACACTTCTAAATTTAAGGCAATTAAAATAAAAAAATGCCATGTATAATAATTAAAAACTATATGCCAATAATAAAAAAAATTAATTTGAGGGTTTTGAAACTTAGCAATTTCAATTTAAAAGCTTGACATTTTTTAATTTGCATTTAGACTGCTCGTAATTAAATTCTAAACAGGAAAAATCTACAGAAAGTTATAGATTAAATTGTTCAGATCACAGTTAAATCTACACAATAAAATTGAAAAGATTAATTTAGTTATACTTAAACTTCAAGTATGAGCAATAGGTACAAAATTGAATTAAGTCTTCTAATTGCGAAAAATTGCATTCCGCGAAGTTTAAAAATGCGTGTGAAATTGAACATTTTCAAATTGCAACATTAAAAATATAATATACTAATAATAAACTAAAAGTTGCGGTCGTACAAATTACAATGCTCAAAGAGCTTTAAATTAAAAAAGCTTAAACCCCTAAAAATAGAACAATCTTCCATGGCAAACATAAACGTCGAAAAGCATTAAACATCCAACCTTAATAATTTTCAATCTTGAAATTGAATTTTTGAAATAAAAGAATTATTTCGAACACAATACTTATCAGGGTGGTTTAAAAATATAAGCTTTCAAAAAATTACCGTGGCACCTTGATATGTTTTCCTGTATTATAAAAAAATATTACTGTACTTATTTTAGGGAAATCGGTGTATTTTTAGGGCTCCGCATACAGTTTTGAAGCTTTAATAGAAAAAATATCTCAAATTAATAAAGATAAGTAATTTCCAATATAATTCTTTAATCTCGCCTTGGTTTCCATTATAATTTTAGATGATTTATAAGCCATAATAATCTCAACATATGACCAACAATATTTAAAATCTCGTTTGAAATACAAAAATAGTATATTACGACCCAAGGCCAGAAAGTTGGATTTCCGGACGTGTGAGATATAAAGGCCGAGGCGAAGCCGAGGCCTCATATCACGCACACCAGGGCACCCAATATTTCTGGCCGTGTGTCGTATACTATTTTTCTTCATACCCAGCCGAAAGTCCGTTTAATAATTAATGTTAATTAATAAAATGCGTTGTCGGCTGCTAGCTCGGTTGCTTTTTCTTTTTTGGCCTGCTTCAGCACGCGCGCCACCTCGCGCAGCGCCTCGGGTCAGCTGAGCGGATGCATGGGATTCGGTCGCCCGCCCGACTTTTGCAAAGCCGAGGCGGAGCCGAGGTTTTGCTGGTCGGGGCGGGTATCAAAAACACATCTTTTTTCTTAATACATCTTCCTCGTCCGCCAGACGAGGAAGAAGCATTTTTGAGGTCTTGTGCCATCTTTTTATACACAAAAATCGCAACGACACTAATCGATCGGTTTTGAGGTTGAACACACCGACGGTCTATTTTTTCCATTCACCTGTCAAGATAAATATTTTTCAGAGGCTAAGTACAGAACAACACAATACTGAGCGTTGCTACGTCTGGTTGCTACGTCCGCGAGCCACAAAAATCTCGCAGCCAATCAGAGATCGTGTTAACTCTAGCAGGCCGCAAAAGCCACTGTTCCCGGACAGAAATGCGTCCGGAAAGACGTACTTTCGGCTAGGGGATGAAGAAAATATATTTTTACGTCAAATTTACCGATATACTCGTATTATTCTTGTAAATGTGCACACTTTTCATCTATTGTAATGTTCTCTAACATCAATATTTTGAAAGTTATTAATTTTGTTAAGGGCATGTAGTACATTATGACGTCACGTATTACCGACCGTCCCATGTTATTTTTTTCCGCCAATTTAAAAAGAGGGAAATTGAACTATCGTGCTAATTTTTTTTAAATGACAGGTAATATTATGGGGCAGGTCTGTCTGGTCAACTGAAGTTGCTATATTATTGCTAAATATATATTTTCAATATTTGCAATGTACACTTGGAAGCTCTTGTATTACCAATTATTTAAATGTGGCGGCTGGTGGGAGAAAGCCACTTTAGAAAAAGATGCGGGCGCCACCTTGCGGTTGCCGGAGAATCGCCCTGCCGGTTTCGCACAGACTGAGTCGGTAACGACGCGACGCCTAGAATTTTGTAACTGGACTACATGTCAGAATATAAAAATATTCCCAGACATGTGCTGCCACCTTCTAATTTACAAAACCTCAGGTTTCTCTAATAGTGTGTGATACACAGGAAATAGAATTTCTTTATTCTCGCTTCTTTAGAGACGTAAGAAAAATAATGCTATTACATAAGATGAAAGCCACTTTGAAACAATCTTCGAGTTCTGAAATCCTTTGAATTCTGCGAATTCTTTAGCATTCTTCTGAATTCTTTAAATTCTTTTGAATTCTGTGAATTCTTTTGAATTATTATGAATTATTTGAAGACTTTTGAATTCTTTAAATTCTTCTGAATTCTATTAAACTCTTTGACGAATTCTATTAAACTCTTTGACGAATTCTTCTGAATTCTTTGAATTCTTTAGAATTTTTTTTCAATTCTTCGAATTCAAAAATTAAGTATTACTCAAGATTGAAACTAACGAACTAAAATCAAAAATTAACTTCAATTCTTTGAATACTTTTGGATTCTTCGAAGACTTTTGAATTCTCATGAATTCTTTGAATACTTTTGAATTCTTTGAAAATCTTTTGAATTTTTTGAAGACTTTTGAATTCTTCTAGATTCCGTGAATTATTTGAATTCTATTGAACTCTTTGATCAATGCTTTGAATTCTCTAAATTCTTCTGAATTCTTTTGAACTCTTTGAATTCTTTTAAATTAATTTTTTTTCAATTCATCGAATTCAAAAATTAAGTATTAATTAAGATTAAAACTGACGACCTAAAATTGAAAATTAATTTTAATTGCTTAAATACTTTTGTATTCTTTGAAGACTTTTGAATTCTTATGAATTCTTTGAATTCTTTTGAATTCTTTGAATTCTTTTGAATTCTTTGCATGAAAAAATTAAGTAATTTTCCAATTTTTTTTTCTGTCTACTTTGAATTAATTGAAATTCCATTTCATACTATAAAATGCTAAAAATAAATGTTATTTTCTTCTTCTAAGTGTTACTTTCATCAGATTTTTCAACAATACATTAACCAAGTTACACAATTGTTGGGACCTTCACGATTACTAGGACACTTACCTTACTTAAAATTACAATAAACGATCTAAACTTAAAAATTCACTTCAATTCTTTGAATCCTTTTGGATTATTTTAATTCTTCGAATTCTTTTGAATTCCTAGAATTCTTCAGAATTCTTTTGGATTACTTGAATTCTTCAGAATTCTTTTGGATTCCTTGAATTCTTTAAAATTCCTAGAATTCTTTTGAATTTCTCTGAATTCTTTTGAATTCCTAGAATTCTTTGACTTATTTTGAATTCCTTGAATTATTTTCAATTCCTTGAATTCTTTTGAATTCCTGGAATTCTTTTGAATTCTTCGAATTCCTTTGAATTCTTAGAATTCTTTTGAATTCCTTGAATTCTTATGAATTCTTTTGAATCCTTTTAATTCTTTTGAATTCCTAGAATTATTTTGAAATCTTCGAATTGTTCGAGTTCTTTTGAATTCTGTTGAATTCTCATGAATTCCCCCTAACTGGGTAAACATTCCAGTAATCGTGATATTAGTACCAGTAATAGTGATGCCAGTTTTCTTCCTGTCTGTCTACTTTGAATTAATTGAAATGCCATTTCATACTATAAAATGCTAAAAAGGAATGTTATTTTTTCTTCTAAATGTTACTTTTGTCATATTTTTTGACAATACATTAACCAAGTTACACGATTATTGGGACCTCCACGATTACTCGGACACTTACCTCATTTACGATTACAATAAACGACCTAAATTTAAAAATTAATTTCTTTGAATTTTTGGATTCTTCGAATTGTTTCAAGTTCCTAGAATTCTGCTGAATTCTTTGAATTCCTTGAATTCTTATGAATTCCTTTGAATCCTTTTAATTCATTTGAATTCTTCGAGTTCGTTTAAATTCTCCAAATTCTTTTGAATTCTTCGAGTTCGTTTGAATTCTCCAAATTCTTTTGAATACTTCGAATTCTTTTGAATTCTTCAAATTCTGTCGAATTATTATGAATTCTTTTGAATGCTTTGAATTCTTGTGAATTCTCTTGAATCCTTTAAATTCTTTTGAATTCCTAGAATTCTCTTGAATTCTTCGAGTTTTTTTGAATTCTTATGAATTCTTGCAATTCTTTTGAATGCTTTGAATTCTTTTGAATTCTTTGCATTAAAAAATTAATTAAGGGGTCGTGCACATAATACGTCACCCGGTTTTCCTTTTTTTAAATAAAGACGAGAATAAAATGGCCTAGAGCCAAAAGGGATACCACGACATAAACAAAAGAAAAACATGTGACGTATTATGTGCACGGCCCCCAATTGGGTAAACATTCCAGTAATCGTGATATTAGCACCAGTAATACTGGTGCCAGTTTTCTTCTTTTCTATCTACTTTGAATTATTTGAAATTTTATTTCATACTATAAAATGCTAAAAAGGAATGTTATTTTTTTCTTCTAAATGTTACTTTTATCATGTTTTCTAACAATACATTAACCAAGTTACACGATTATTGGGACCTTCACGATTCTTTGAATTCTTCGAATTCTTTTGAATGTTTTGAATTCTATGAATTCTTTTGAATTCTATGAATTCTTTTGAATTCCTTCAATTCTTTCGAATTCCTTGAATTCTTTTGACTTCTTATGAATTCTTCGGAATCCTTTTAATTCTTTGAATTCTTAGAATTCTCTTGAATTCATCGAATTCTTTTGAATTCATCGAATTCTTTTCAATTCATCGAATTCTTTTGAATTCTTAGAATCATTTTGAATGCTTTGAATTCTTTTGAATTCTTTGCATTAAAAAATTAATTAAGGGGTCGTGCACATAATACGTCACCCGGTTTTCCTTTCTTTAAATAAAGACGAGAATAAAATGGCCTCGAAGCCAAAAGGGATACCACGTCATAAACAAAAGAAATGCGTGTGACGTATTATGTGCACGGCCCATAATTTGTTAAACATCCCAGTAATCGTGATCTTAGGACCAGTAATACTGGTGCCAGTTTTCTTCTTTTCTATCTACTTTTAATTATTTGAAATTTCATTTCATACTATAAAATGCTAAAAGGGAAAGTCATTTTTCTCTTCTAAATGTTACTTTTATCATATTTTTTAACAATACATTAACCAAGTTACACGATTATTGGGACCTTCACGATTCTTTGAATTCTTTTGAATGCTTTGTGTCCTTCTGAATTCTTTTGAATTCCTTACATTCTTTTGAATTCCTTGAATTCTTCGAATTCTTTTGAATTTTTCGAATTCTTTTGAATGCTTCAAATTCTTTTGAATTCTTAGAATTCTTTTTATTGCTTTGAATTCTTTGCATTACAAAATTAAGTAAGGGGTCGTGCACATAATACGTCACCCGGTTTTCCTTTCTTTAAATAAAGACAAGAATAAAATGGCCTCGAAGCCAAAAGGGATACCACGACATAAACAAAAGAAAAACGTGTGACGTATTATGTGCACGGCCCCTAATTGGGTAAACAGCCCAGTAATCGTGATCTTAGAACCAGTAATTGTGGCGCCAATTTTCTTCTTTTCTGTCTACTTTGAATTAATTGAAATGCCATTTCATACTATGAAATGCTAAAAAGGAATGTTATTTTTTTCTTCTAAATATTACCTTTATTATATTTTTTAAAATTACATTAACTAAGTTACACGATTATTGGGACCTTCACGATTCTTTGAATTCTTTCTAATTCTTCGAATTATTTTGAATGCTTTGTGTCCTTTTGAATTCTTTTGAATTCCTTAAATGCTTTTGAATTCCTTAAATTCTTTTGAATTCCTTGAATTCTTCGAACTCTTTCGAATTCTTTTGAATTCTTCAAATTCTTATGAATTCTTAGAATTCTTATGAATTCTTAGAATTCTTTTGAATTCATCGAATTCTTTTGAATTCTTATGAATTCTTAGAATCATTTTGAATGCTTTGAATTCTTTTGAATTGTTTGCATTAAAAAATTAATCAAAGGGTCGTGCACATAATACGTCACCCGGTTTTCCTTTCTTTATATAAAGACGAGAATAAAATGGCCTCGAAGCCAAAAGGGATACCAAGGCATAAACAAAAGAAAAACATGTGACGTATTATGTGCACGGCCCCCAATTGGGTAATCATCCCAGTAATCGTGATCTTAGTACCAGTAATTGTGACGCCAGTTTTCTTATTTTCTGTCTACTTTTAATTATTTGAAAATTCATTTCATACTATAAAATGCTAAAAAGGAATGTTATTTTTTTCTTCTAAATGTTACTTTTATCATGTTTTCTAACAGTACATTAACCAAGTTACATGATTATTGGGACCTTCACGATTCTTTGAATTCTTAGAATTCTTTTGAATTCTTAGAATTCTTTTGAATGCTCTGAATTCTTTGAATTCTTCTGAATTCTTTGAATTTTTTTTTGAATTCTTATGAATACCCTTGAATCGTTTTTATTCTTCGAGTTCTTTTTAATTCTTCGAATCCTTTTGAATTCTGTTGAATTCATAGAATGCCTTTGGAAGCTTTGAATTCTTTGCATCAAAAAATTAAGTAAGGGGTCGTGCACATAATACGTCGACGTTTTTCCTCTTTTAAAATAAAGACGAGAACAAAATTGTCTTGAAGGCAAAAGGGATACAACGACATAAACAAAAGAAAAACGTGTGACGTATTATGTGCACGACCCCTAATTGTGTAAACACCCCAGTAATCGTGATATTAGCACCAGTAATGGTGACGCCAATTTTCTTCTTTTCTGTCTACTTTGAATTATTTGAAATTCCATTTCATACTATAAAATGCTAAAAAGAAATGTTATTTTTTTTCTTCTAAATGTTACTTTTATCATATTTTTTGACAATACATCAACCAAGTTGCACGATTATTGCGACCTTCACAATTACTGGAACACTTACCTCACTTAAGATTACAATAAACGACCTAAAATTAAAAAGTAATTTCTTGGAATACTTTTGGATTCTTTGAGTTCTTCTGAAATCTTCAAATTCTTTTAAGTTCCTAGAATTATTCTGAATTCTTTGAATTCCTTGAATTCTTTTGAATTCGCTCCTGCTAAAAAAAGTATAATTATTGAAGCGTTTGAAAATGCACAATTTCAAGGAGAGGGAAATGAAGGAGATGAAAAATAATATTGACGACGATTTTTACTGCAAAAATAATATTATTTTTATACATACAAGTGATTTTGAATGAAAACTAACAATAAAAGATTGAAAAAGAAATAACTGGGTCGTTTTCGTCCCGCTAAAATGTTCAGGACTTGCCGAGGGCGGCCCGACTGCGCGTGCAGGTCCGTCTCTGTACTAAGTTTCTTTTATGAGGGGGTGCCGTACCCTGCCCCGTTTCGGTTTGCCAGCAATTTCAAAGTGAATTTTCGCTTGGGACGAAATCGACCCATGTACGACCGCACAGGGTTAATACATCAAATTCTTCATATCAAACTAATACTAATATAAAAATTGCCTGCAATTAAATGAGTGTTTCAAGAGAAAAATAACTGTTTTTTTTAAGTAGACTGACGCACAACATGCTCGGAGCCCTCGCGCGTCGCACTAAACAATTTATGTATCTTCATATGTATATTCAATAATTATGAATTTTTTCAATTTAAGATTTTTCAATATTAGATGTGTATAATAGGAAATGATGCAATTTTGCATGTTTGTTTTAATAGTTCAATTTTTTAGGTTCACAATTGAAATTTATTCAATTCTATAGACTTGCAATTTTTGAAAATTTAAATCAAAATCATCACAACTTGAGAATTTTCATTCATACATCTTTAAAACTGAAGAATTGTAAACTGCAAATAATTGAAATTGAAAAATTTTTAATTGTAAATTTTTCAAATTTATAATTAAAGAAAAATGTTCCAAATTTACAATTAAAAAAAAATGTTCCAAATTTCATACCTTTAAAATATAAATCTTGAAAATTTAATAGTTTGCAATTCTATATATTCAAAACGCGAGAATTTTACATTGTAACTGTCGAACTGAATATATTTCAAATGTAAATCTTCAAAAATAAACCACTCCAAACAAAACGCATTCAAAATTTCTCAATTTTCTATTATACACATTCAATATTAAAGAGTCTTCAATTGCAAAAATTTGAATTTAAAGAATTTAAAATTGCAAATCGTTCAAATTAGAAAATTTTTCATTGCAGATCTTCAAAATTGAACTAGTCTATTGAACAGTTTTGTAAATTAAAAAATTTACCATTGAAAGTTATACAAGTTTTAAGTTTTAAAATGAACAATTCTGTAATATTGATGATGTACATTTCATTCGGAATTTCTTGAATTTAGAAGGTTTATAATTGAAAACTTGAGTTTTGACTTGCAAAATTATCAAAATTTAAGAATTTTTATTTACACATCTCTAAAATTCAAGAGTTTTCAATTGTAAATCTTCAAAATTGAAGCATTAAAAATTACAAATTGCGAAATTGAAGAATTAGTCATTCTAAATCTTAGACATTAAAGAGTTGTTAATTTTGACAAGTTACAATAAAAATTTATATGATTTTGATGATTTACATTTGAAATTTATTCAATTTGGGCGGTCTAAAATTGAAAATAAGAACATTTTTTAGGGACGACTGAAAAATGCCAAAAAATAAAATTACCGACACTGTAAAATTTCCGAAAAATAAAATTTTTTAATTATAAAATTTCCGAATATTTAAATTCCCGAACAGTTCATAATATTATTGAATTTGAAAATTCCCGAATAATAAAATTCCCGACAAAAAATTGCTGAATTATAAAATATCGGAACTAGAAAATTCCCGAATTTGACCAATTAAAATTTGTATTCATTTATAAAATTAATTGAATTATTACAATCAAATGTATATTACAAATAATTTTTTTATGAAGAAATGTTTTAATTGTTTATATTCGGGAATTTTCTAATTCGGGTATTTAATAATTCGGCAGTTTTCTGTCGGGAATTTCATTATTCGGAATTTCGGTAAGGTTATAAACTATTCTAATTATCAGGGCCTGAAATGTGCCAGTTTCGGACAAAAGACCTTTTTGTATGATTTAATTTGAAACGCTTTCAATTCCTAACATTTCAAGTAAAAAGATTCCATTTTTAACAAAATAGATGACTCAATGAATTACACATTTGTTACGTGCAAAATATTTGTTTCATGAAGTCAACAGTTTAAGAGTGAAACTAGTTTTCACGATGAAATCATTAAAATCTTTTCACATCTTCTCAAACTTGCTAAAACGTTTTTAAATCATTAAAAATCTTGTCAAGGTTTTGAAATATTTCAAACTGGTGTACTGTACCTGTCTTGAAATCTTTGAAATTCTTGAAATCTATTGAAATCCTTATGAATTCTTTGAAATATTTGTGAAATCTTTCGGGAATCTTTTATAATCGTTTCACATCACTCGAATATTTGAAATCTTTATTAAATCTTCTCAAAAATTCCTAAATCGTTTAAAATCTTTGAAATGCTTTGAAATCCTTGAACCTCTTGTTGAAATCTTTGAAATTCTTTCCTACACTTCACTGATTGTAAATACTTCGTACTCCGAAAATCGCGATTCGCGTGTTAGAACTTAGAACCGGCTTTCGAGGCGACAACAATCGGCAGCGCTCGGTTGTCACTCGTGCTTCCGCACGAATTAATTACTTCGATGATCTTCGTCGATCTTCGTGTGTGACTCTTGCCAAAAATAACTCGTCCAGTTGAAAAGTGACAAGTGGTGAGAGAGAGAGGGAGATTTCGTTTCCTAGCAGTGCCGGAAAGTACACTCGGGGTCCCGGGGCTCAGGACTGCAAATAAATTTTGGGGTCCCCTCGGAAATAGATTGAAATACACATAACATACAATTTTCCCTACGTAAAAAAATTTCGGCATGGGAATCAACTGATTATAGCAATATCTTTGATTATAGTATAGGTAGGCCGCACAGACGGGTCCCTATATCCCCTATTGTACCACATATTCAGTGTAGGTCCCTATCTCAAGTACCCTATTTTCAAGATTTGGTCCCTATATGCTACCCTACTTGCAACACATAATGGAACTTTAAAAAAATGTGTCATATTAAGATCAAAGCTTCCAAGGGTCAGGCATTTTGAGATAATAGCAAAAATCAGGGAATTTCTGTAAGAAGTAACTGTAAAAAATAATCAGGGCTGCCACACAGTCACCATTAGTCACTTTTTTTCTCAAATCAATTTTTAGTCACTTTTTAAAATGAAAAGATCACATTAATCACTTTTCTTTCAATAAATTAACTCATGGGTTAATCACTATATTCAATTCAGGTCTATACCTATTTCTGAATTGTCTTGAATTCTTTTGAAATATTTCTGGGTATTTTTAAAGATTTCTAGAAAATTTTAATGGATTTCAATAATTTAAAGGGATTTTTAAGAATTTAGTGTATTTTTAGGGTTACCAGCTGGGTCTTGCGAAAAATCAGTGCATGTCCGTCTGCCCCCCCCCCCTCCACACACCCAGCAAGTAGGTAACCAAACCTCACCTAGCCAAACGTCATTAAAAAAAAATAATAATCCGATTCGACGAATCAGGCAAATAACATTGATCATGTCAAACAAGAAAATAGACGAAATAGTAAGACCAAGCACAAAATTCTTATTTGACTTGTCATCTTAGTTTTATTTATCGAAAATACTGTGGAAAAATAGAAAATTCAAATTTCGAGCCAAACGATTCAAAGTACCGGGAAAAATCTCAAAAAGGAATTATAACTTTTGAAAAGTCATG
>CAKNYM010025569.1:0-11443 GCA_932195095.1 Andricus curvator | reverse complement strand
GAAAAAAAATCCAAAATCGGTTAAGAATTGCCAGCTACAAGTTATTTTGAACCTCGTTTTTTGATTTCATCCCACTGTGGACCATGCTTTTGTTTCAAGACAACTTTTTTTGAGTGGTCGTATAAAGCACTTAAATTTTGAGTGTAACTATTTTTTTCCTGTATTTTGAAAGTTTTAAATATCACTTAGAGAGAATTAGGCCGGTCTGTAGGTCCCTTAACCGTACTAAATCGATACATCACGGAAGACAGCGATTCAGGGTCGCCAGACCTTCCGAGAGGCTATTGGGATCGTTTAATCGGTCTGCTTTTTGGCGGCTTATTTCTGTAAAATGAACTTTGTTCACGCTCCATGACGATCGGATCATCATAAAAAATTATCAGCACCTAGTTTTTTTCGAATCTGAAAGAATGGATCGACAGAAAAGAAATAAATGATCTTTCCTTCACTCAGAAAACTTGACTATTATGTTCAAAATTCGTCTTTTTGGTACAAAATTCACCTTCTTGATTGAAAATTTATCTTTTTCGTTTAAAATTAATTTCTTTGGTACAAATTTTACTATTTTGTTAAAAATTCTTTTTTTTTATTTAAAGTTATTTTTTCAACTGATAATTAAACTATGTCATTTTTGGTGAAAATTTATCTCTTTCAGTTGAAAATTCATGTAATTTTTTAAAAATTCGTCTTTTTTGTTAGAAAATTAATCTTCTGGGTTGCAAATCCATCTTTATAATTGAAAATATAGCTATTTTGTTGAAAATTAGTTGTTTTTTTTCGACAACTATTTTTTGATTCTGTTAATTTAACTATTTTATTTCTAGTTGAAAATTCGACTAGTTGATCGAAAATTTATCTGTTTAATCGAAAATTTGTCAAAATTAATCTTCTTGGTTGAAAATTCATCTTTTGGTTGAAAAGTCATCTTTTTGGTTGAAAAGTCAACTATTTTGTTAAAAATTCGTCTTTTTTGTTTCAAAATTAATCTTCTGGCATGAAATTCCATCTTCTTAGTTGCAAATTGAACTGTTTTGTTGAAAATTCATTGTTTTTGTTTAAAAACTATTTTTTATGACTGTAAATTTAACTATTTCATTTTTTGTTAAAAATTGATCTTTTTTAGTCGAAAAATGATCTTTTTGTTTGAAAATTCATTTTTTGGTTGATAATTAATGTCTTTCACTAAAAATTTAACTATTCCATTTTTAGTAGAAAATGTATCTTTTTCAAATAAAAGTTAAACTATTTAGATGAAAAAATTATTTATTTTCTTGAAAATTCGTATTTTTTTGTCAAAATTAATCTTTTTTGTTGAAAATTGATCTTTCTGGTTGAAACTTAATTTTTGTAACTGAAAATTTAACTATTCCATTTTTGGATGGAAATTGATTTTTTTTTTGATAATTCAAATTTTTGGTTGCAAAATAAACTATTTTGTTGAAAATTCGTTTTTTCGTTGCAAATTAATTTCTTTAATTAAAAATTAACTATTCCGTTTTTAGTTAAAAATGTATCTTTTTCAATCAACTAGTTACTTGAAAATTCATCTGTTTTGTGGAACATTCTACTTTTTTGGTAGAAAATTAATCTTCTTGGTTGAAAATTCATCTTTGTGGTTGAAAAGTCAACTATTTTGTTAAAACTTCATGTATTTTGTTGAAAATTCGTTGTTTTTGTTTAAAAACTATTTTTTATGACTGTAAATTTAACTATTTCATTTTTGATTTTTTTGTTTGAAAATTCATTTTTTGATTGAAAATTAATGTCTTTCACTAAAAATTTAACTATTCCATTTTTAGTAGAAAATTTATCTTTTTCAAATAAAAGTTAAACTATTTAGATGAAAAAATTATTTATTTTGTTGAAAATTCGTCTTTTTTTGTCAAAATTAATCTTTTTTGTTGAAAATTGATCTTTCTGGTTGAAACTTAATTTTTGTAACTGAAAATTTAACTATTCCATTTTTGGATGGAAATTGATTTTTTGTTTGATAATTCAAATTTTTGGTTGCAAAATAAACTATTTTGTTGAAAATTCGTCTTTTTTGTTTCAACATTAATATTCTCGGTTGGGAATCCATCTTTTTAGTTGAAAATTTAACTATTTTGTTGAAAATTCGTTGTTTTAATTTAAAAACTATTTTTTATGACTGTAAATTTAACTATTTCATTTTTGATATTTTTGTTTGAAAATTCATTTTTTGGTTGAAAATTAATGTCTTTCACTAAAAATTTAACTATTCCATTTTTAGTAGAAAATTTATCTTTTTCAAATAAAAGTTTAACTATTTAGATGAAAAAATTATTTATTTTGTTGGAAATTCGTCTTTTTTTGTCAAAATTAATCTTTTTGGTTGAAAAATAATTTTTGTAACTGAAAATTTTAAAATTCCATTTTTGGTTGGAAATTGATCTTTTTTTGTTGAAAATTCAAATAATTAGTTGAAAGTGTAAACACTTTGTAAAAAAATCATTTTTTTTTGGTTGAAGATGTACAATTTTATTTGAAAACCCATATCTATGGTTGAAACTTTTTTTTTAATAATCTTTTTAACTAAAAATTAACCTGTTTTCTTTTTGGTAAAAAATTATTCTGTTTTGGTTGAGGATTCAACTATTTTGTTGAAAATTCGTCTTTTCGGTTGAAGTCAACTATTTTTTATTAAAAAATGAAAATATTTTTTTCGAAAATTCTTTTTCTCATTAAAAATAATTTTTTTTAAGTTAACATGTAACTATGCCATTTTTGGTTGAAAATTCATCTTTTTGTTGGAAAATTAAACTTGTTGTTTAAAAATTCATGTATTTCTTCGAAAATTCGTCTTTTGGACAGAAAATCAATTTTTTGGTTAAAATTCATGTATTTTGCAGAAAATTCATTTATTAAAAATTGGTTCTTGGTGTAAAATTAATCTTCCAAGCTGAAAATTCATCTTTATAGAATACAAATTCATTTTTATGGGTCAAAAACTCGGTTAAAAATTCAACTATTTGGTTAAAAATTCTTATTTTTTGGTTGAGAAATCAACTATATTGTTGAAAATTCGTCTTTATGAATTGAATTAAACTGCTTTTGAATTAAAATTAAAATCTTCTTTGGTTGAAAATTCAACCAATTAGTTGAAAGTTTTTTTTTTAAACTTTGTTAAAAATTCAAATCTTTGGTTGAGACTTTTTTTTTCAAATTAATTTTTTTAACTGACAATTTACCTATTTCCTTTTTGGTTGAAAATTATTATATTTTGGTTAAGGATTCAATTATTTTGTTGAAAATTCTTTTTTTTTTTTTTGAAAATTAATTTTTTTAAGATAAAATGTTACTATGCCATTTTTGGTTGAAAATTGATATTTTTTAGTGGAAAATTGAAGTATGGTTGAAAATCCAGGTATTTTTTTGAAAATTCGTTTTTTTAGAAAAAAATTGATCTTCTTGAATGAAAATTTTTTTTTTATCAGCCAATTTCGTCGATGCCAAAAAAACGTTAAAAATCGAATAATTTTTACTCATTACTATTTTTATTCTCCAATTTCATAAATAATGTGGAATTTCCCCAAAAAAAGCGTGGGGAAAATTTCCCAAATTTTTTACAGTTCAGGTTATCCAAAATGAAACTTTTCAGCACTAGGGTGTTTTTCATTTCCAATTTTTTTAACCACTCTAATAACCAGTCTGTAATTATATCTATTATACGAAAATTTCATAATTAATTTTTTTTATTTATACTTGAAATTAATTTATTTGGATCCTAATATTAAAATATTTAAAAAAATAGTCTCAAAATTGCAGACATCTTCTCTAAGTATAAAATAAAGGAGGTCCTGTTTTAAAATTAAAGACCATCTTATACTCTTAAAGACAAGTAAAATCCCTTTAGAACTTCTTTGGCGAGAAACTTCCGCACGAAAGAAGAAGAGCGTTTCTCTCAGGGTAATTTGCATTTAAATGAAGCCTCCCACAAGAAGTTGTCAACTGGGCCATTGCCGATGTCACGATTCTCTCGGCTCACTCTAGCCTCTCCAAGAATTTTCCCCTTTCCCACAAAAAGCAGATCAAATTTCACGATTACTTCAAGGAAATAATTTTTGAAGGACAAAAAAAAATCTGCCTCTGCCCGGATTTGAACCGGGAACACCACTCTGCATGAGTTGAGCGTTAACCAATCACGCCACCGAGGCCTCAGAAAATCCTCTCTTATTCTTTGTACTTTCCTTTTTTAATAGGGAAATATTATATATGCATTTATCCACTGCGAAAAAGGTACCATTTTGGCATGGATAGTGGTGATCCGGGTTCAAATCCGGGCTGAAGCAGATTTTTTCTTGTGCTTTCAAAATTATTTCGCTGAAGTAATCGTTTTAGCATCGAAAATTGAGTTAATTCAAGATGCTTAATATACCGCTCCACCTTCTGTTTAGGCGGTGTACATCGCCACGTCGCGATTGGGCAGTGTACAGCTCCCCGTCGCGTTTGATCGCTGTATAGCTCCAGGTCCTGTGTATAAAAATAGGACCTGGAGCTGCACAGCGGTCAAACGCGACGTAGAGCTGTACACCGCCCAAACATGACGTGGAGCGGTAAGAAATGGAGGCGTTGATTTAATCGACTTTTTCATGTTTCTAACTCAAAAATTAAAAATACTTAAAAACTTAAAAATGGGTCCTACGCTCATATACAGGACGCGGCAGAGTACAGTTCTACAGCTGTACAGTATATATATAGACCGGCAATCTGGAGGACCTGGGTTCGGATCCCAGCGGAGCTTGAGAGCAATTTTTTTACAATTTAAAAATAAAAATCAGTATTCAGAATATTGATTTTAGACCAGTAGACAAAAAACAATCAACATCAAATTATTTTAATACAACTTATCTGATCAAAAACCATAACATCAAAAATATATTACATTTTTTATTGAAAATTCAAACCCTTGATTCAAAGCTGAATTAATTTCTTAAAAATTCATTTTTTTTGGTCGAAGATTCATAATCTTATGTGGTTGGAAATCTAATAAACTAAAACCTTTTTTGGTTTAAATATCAACTATTAGATTTTTTGTTGAAAATTCAAATCCTTGATTGAAAGCTGAATTACTTTCTTAAAAATTCATTTTTTTTGTGGAAGATTCATAACCTTAGTTGAAAATTTATCTTTTTCGTTGAAAATTAAAATAGTTTGCTGAAATTTTTTTTTTTTTTAATTTATTTTTAAACTGAAAATTCAAATATTTGTTCAAAAATTTAACTTCTGAGTTGAAAATTAACTTTTTTTTGTAAAAAATTGATACTTTTGGAATGAAGATTAATTTTTTTGAATGAAAATTTAAGTATTCCATTTCTGGTCAAAAATTGATCTTTCTTAGTTTAAAAATTTAACTATTGGGTTTAAAATATATAATCATAATATTATATATATATAGTTGAAAATTCGTTTTTTTCTTTGATTGAAAATTTAACTATCTCATTTTTAGTTGAAAATTCGTTTTTTTGTTGATAGAAAATTCGTCTTTTGGATTAAAAATCAACTATTTGGACAAAACTTCATATTTTTGTTGAAAATTCATCATTGTGGTTAAAAAATGATTTCTCATTGAAAAAAACTGTTTAGTTGAAAATTTGTTTTTTTGTTGATAGGAAATTCGTCTTTTGGATTGAAAAATCCACTATTTGGACAAAATTTCATATTTTTGGTTGAAAATTCATCATTGTGAATAAAAAATGATTTCTTTGGTTGAAAATTCGTTTCTTTTTAGTTGAAAATTAATTTTTTTGTTATAAAAATTTTTTTTTTCAATTTGTTGTTTTTTTTGTTGAACCTTTCTTTTCTAACATTTTAACTGTTCTAATCTTGGTCGAAAATTGATGTTTTTTAGATGAAAATTCATAAACTTTGTTAAAAATGAGATAAGAATTCATCTTTTCTTTTTTGTTAAAAATTTAATTATTAGTTGAAAATTCAACGATTCTGTTATAAAGTCTTTTTTGGTTGAATTTAACTGTTTTTGATTAAAAATTAAAATCTTTTCCGGCTGAAATATCAACTATTACAGTTTTTTTTTTCGAATTAATATTTTTTGTTTGTTGAAAATTCACTACTTAGTTGAAAGTTGAACTACTTTATTAAAAATGCATTTTTCAATTAAAAATTCATATATTTTTTCGAAAATTAATTCTTCTGCCGAAAATTAATTTTCTTGATTGAAAAATTATTTTTTTTTTTAGTTGAAAATTCAACTATTTGTTTGGAAATTCGTCTTTTGGATGAAAATTAATCTTCTTGGTGAAAAACTCATCTTTTTAGGTTGAAACTTCAACTACTTGATTGAAAGTTGAACTACTTTGTTCAAAAATCATTTTTTTTAATGAAGATTTATTTATTGGGTATGGGGCAGAATAATTTTTTTCACTGAAATATTAGCAATTTGATTTTCGGTTAAAAATTAATGTTTCTCAGTTGAAAATCAATTATTTAGATGATAATGCATTTATTTTGTTGAAAAATAATTTTTTGGTAGAAAATTAATCTTTTTGGTTGAAAATTTATCTTTCATAGTTGAAAATTCATGTATTTGATTGAAAATTCGTATTTTGGAAGAAAATTAACCTTCTTGGTGAAAAATTCATCTTTTTAGGGTGAAAATTCAACTATTTAGTTAGGATTTAATTTTTTGTTTCTATTTAATTTGTTAGAAAAATTATTTATTTGGTTAAAAATTCATCTTTCTTGGTTGAAAGCGAACTTTTTTGTTAAAAATTGAACTTTGCGGAGATTGAAAATTTAACTGTCTTTCAAGAAGTTCATCTCTTTTTGGATTTAAAATTCAGCTATCAGAATTTAATGACATATTTAGTTGAAAATTGAAAATTCGACGTTTTAACTGTTCTAATCTTGGTTGAAAATTGATGTTTTTTAGATGAAAATTCATGAACTTTGTTGAAAATGAGTCTTTTTTTCGGTAGAAAATTAATCCCTGGAGAAATTATCGGATAGGATTTCCTTCCGAACCAATCTGAATCATTCCGGAATCTGTATCCGAACCAATCCGAGTCAATTCGAACTAATCCGAAAAAAGTTCTACATTTCGTTTGACCCAAATCGTTTAAAAATGAATCCGACTCAATCCGGTTCAATCCAAACTCCAAAACTAACCAATCTGAACCAAAGTTTCAATCCAAATGAATCCGAATCAATCCAAACTCGGATTGATATACACTGAATTTTCAATCCGAATGAATCCGAGTTCGGATTGAATTGGATTCATTCGGATTGAAAATCGTTTCAGGTCAATCCGAGTTCGGATTCATTCGGATTGAAAATTTATTTCGGATTTATTCGGATTGGAAGTTCGGATTGAACCGGATTAATTTTCGACCGATTTGGATCGAACGAAATGTAGAAATGTTTTCGGATTGGTTCGAATTAACTCCAATTGGTTCGGATACAGATTCCGGAATGATTCGGATGACTTCGGATTGGTTCGGAAGGAATTCCTATCCGATACTTTCGCCAGGGATTCTCCGAGCACTTAAACTCTGTAGAACACTAGTGACGCGCCTCAGAAAATTCCTACAGAAATTTCTAACAGTGTAATAAATTAATTGCAGGAGATCTCTCCGATTATGATTTAATAGTAAAAATGCAAATCTCTGATATTGAATTTACATCTGTGTCAAGTATCAAGAATCAAGAAGAAGAGTCACCTGCACAACGCAGATGAAGGAATCAGGGTCAAAAGAAAAAAATTCTACATTTCGTTTGACCCAAATCGTTTAAAAATGAATCCGACTCAATCCGGTTCAATCCAAACTCCAAAACTAACCAATCTGAACCAAAGTTTCAATCCAAATGAATCCGAATCAATCCAAACTCGGATTGATATACACTGAATTTTCAATCCGAATGAATCCGAGTTCGGATTGAATTGGATTCATTCGGATTGAAAATTTGGTTCGGATTTATTTGGATTGGAAGTTTGGATTGAACCGGATTAATTTTCGACCGATTTGGATCGAACGAAATGTAGAAATGTTTTCGGATTGGTTCGAATTAACTCCGATTGGTTCGGATATAGATTCCGGAATGATTCGGATGACTTCGGATTGGTTCGGAAGGAATTCCTATCCGATACTTTCGCCAGGGATTCTCCGAGCACTTAAACTCTTTAGAACACTAGTGACGCGCCTCAGAAAATTCCTACAGAAATTTCTAACAGTGTAATAAATTAATTGCAGGAGATCTCTCCGATTATGATTTAATAGTAAAAATGCAAATCTCTGATATTGAATTTAGATCTGTGTCAAGGATCAAGAATCAAGAATCAAGAAGAGTCACCTGCACAATGCAGATGAAGGAATCAGGGTCAATCTTGAGTTTGTTCAGTGCGCAAGCAAGGCCGGGAAGACAAGGTGTCGGAAGTGACACGAGCGAAGATCGTATCATAGTCTCATCAGCATATAGAGTGCATCAAAAAGAGCTAGGGAGAGGAGAGGAGAGACACGTACATATGGAGGAAGCGTCGCGTCGCGACGTGGCATAGCAGAGAGCAAAAACCATCAGTCAGGCCGAAGGTCTTCGGAGGGTGATGTCCATTTGGCATCTTGGCCCGCCGGCCAATAACACACCCCCTCAACTCTGAACGCAGCCCCTGTGATCCGAGTCAAGCCGACCTGTGAAAAATGATCGCTCCTAAATTGCCCGCTTACATGATAAATATACAACGCCACCGTGTACACAATTCTAGGGAATCCACTGTACTATATGTTTGCCGAATCGCTCCTTGCAAATTCCTCGACTATCGGATTTGGATATAAACCGGAGGGTGTCTCTTGATTATCTGTAAAGTCAGATTCAAATTGTTTAGAGGATTTTGTATTTAGGGGGGTTATAGAGATTAGGCGATACCATTATAGGCAGAATGGGCTCTAGGCGATGTCAGGGTAATCATACCGGGCGGCTCAGACGAGTTTTTCTATTGGTTTGCGCTAGACCAGGCCTGTCCGGCGAGGAGAAATTTACTCAAAGTCCAGATGGTGGGTTTCCACCACCACCTCTCTCTGCTCACTCGAGTGAGCTCGGGTGGTTACTCTCGTCAAGTAAAATAGAAAGTGGAGAGAAGGAGACTGGAGGTAAAGAGTGGATGAAGAGAGTGGAGGTGGAGAGTGGAAAACTTAAATCTGCTATTTAAGTCGTTTTGTCGAAAATTTCTGGAATTTCTCCTCGCTGGAAAGGCCTGGTATAGAGCAAGCCTATACAGTGAGGAGAAATTTACTCGGGAGAGCTCGGGTGGTGGTTACACTAGTGAAGTAGAATAGAAAGTGGAAAATGGAGAGAAGGAGAGTGGAGGTGAAGAGTGGATGTAGAGAGTGGAGGATGGAGGTGGAGAGTGGAGGTGGACAGTGGTGCTGGAGAGTGGAGATGGAGACTAGGAAACTCAAATCTGCTATTCGAGTCAATTCGTCGAAAATTCTTGGAATTTTCCTCGCTGGACAGGCCTAGTATAAAGCAGGCCTATCCAGCGAGGAGAAATTTACTCTAGAGAGCTCGGGTGGTGATTATACTCGTGAAGTAGAAGAGGAAGTGGAGAGTGGAGGTATAAAACTCAAATCTGTGATTTGAGTCGTTTCGGTCGAAAATGCCTCAAATTTCTCCTTGCTGGCCAGGCCTGCGCTAGACGAGGCAATGTGGTGCTTGAACGAAGGGCACTGTATGATATAGTTCCTTCAATTTAAATTGTAAATAAACTCTGTTTACGTGATGATCCCCAGCAGCCTAAAATACTCTCAAAACAAGGAAAATAGGGTGATTTTTCACGAAAATAGGGGAATGAATTCTTTTGGATAAAATGATGTAGATACTAAGATTTTAACGCAAAATATATTAAATTTTCAACAACAACAAAATTGAATTTTCAAGCTAGAAAATGAATGTTTTAGAAAACAGTTGATGTTTAAATCCGAAAAGACACATTTTTATCAAAAAAGTTAGTTTTTAACCAAGAAAGATGAGTTTAAAAAAAATTATTTTTCAACCTAACACTTGCATTTACAAACAAATAATTGAACTTTCAAACGAAAAATGAAGTTTTCAAACAAAAAAGATTAAACTTCAACCCAGAACAGTTGCATTTTCCACAGATTAATTTTCTACCAAAGGACAAATTTTCAACAAAATACATGAATTTTTAATGAAGAAAAATAATTTTCTATCAAAAAGACGAATTTTCAGCAAAATAAACCACTTTTCAACTAAAAAATATAAGTTTAAAAAAAAAAAGTGGAATAGTTAAAATTTCAGTTTAAAAAACTAATTTTTACCAACAACGAAAAATACAGTTTCAAACGAATTCTCAACCAAAGAAATCATTTTTTATTTACAATGATGATTTTTCAACCGAAAATATGAAATTTCGTCCAAATAGTGGATTTTTCAATCCAAAAGACGAATTTTCTATCAACAAAAAAAAACGAATTTTCAACTAAACAGTTTTTTTTTCAATGAAAAAAGGTACATTTTTCACAAAAAATGTAATAGTTAATGTGAATTTTCAACTAAAATGATGAATCTTCATCTAAAAAAAATTTAAGTTTCAACCAAATACATGCATTTCAAACTAAAAAGATTAATTTTCTACAAAAAATAAAGTAGGATAATTTTCAGTCAGTAAAATAAAATTCCAAACAAAAAATCAACGAATTTTCAAACAAAGAAATTAATTTTTAACCAAAAAGATGAAATTTCAATTTGAATTTTCATCAAATAGTTAAATTTTCACCTAAAACAGATAAATTTTTAACTAAAAATAGAGTAGTTTAATTTTCAGTAAAAAAAATTAATTTTCAATAAAATTAAAGTAAATTTTCAACGAAATAGTATAATTTTCAACCAAGAAGATTAAATTTCTATCAGAAAAGATGAATTTTTGACAAAAAAATGGAACAGTTACATTTCCAGTTTAAAAAGTTAATTCTAAATAAGAAAAAACTCATTTTCAACCAAAGAGATTAAATTTTGAACTAATACGAAGAATTTTTAACAAAGTACATGAATTTTTAACCAAATATTTGTATTTTCAAAGAAATTTACAACCAAAAGGATGAATTAGTCACCAAGAAGATTAAATATTCTCCCAAAAAATTCGAGTTTTCAATAAAATACAGGAATTTTAAACCAGATATTTGAATTTTCAACTTAGGAAGATAAATTTTGAACCAAACATGTATTTTAATTGTTTTAGTTAACAAATTTTTAATAAAATCAAGTGAAATTATTGATTTTTGATGCAGAAATAAGAATTGAACAATGATCATTTTTGGAAAAAAAATACTGGATACTCACATCGGCGTGTCTGCCTCCGCTGCCAGGAGCATGGTGGCATGCCACTCTGCCGCGGCAGTCGAGGTGGGCACCCCGAAATCTGAGCCCAATTAAATTTTAATCAGCTGAATTA
>CAKNYM010025568.1:0-16461 GCA_932195095.1 Andricus curvator | reverse complement strand
TTTATTCCATTAGCAAAAAATTTCAATATGAAAACCTTTTTTCTCGATTCTCTTAAAATTCAAGGTAATTCATGTTCGTCAATTAGAAATTTTTTTTAACGAACACCACATATTTTAAATAAACATATTCTTAGATAACAAAGGTAAAATATTTTTGTATCGCCTAGTTTTATCTTTTCCTAATTTCCAATTATTTAAATTTATTCAATAATGGTAATCACAAATATTATAATAATAATAATATATTATATAATAGAAAAATGACTAAGTCAAATTTTATACAAAACCAATGAAATACTTTCTCATTAGGATGAGAATGTACAAATATTTATTTGCCTCGAATTTAAAAACAAAATTTTGGAAATAACATTTTTAAATAACCTTCACCTTCTTATTATTTCAATGCTGATGAAAATTTTACAAGTCATGTTCTTTTATTAAACTTTTCTATTTTTCACGACTGTGAATGTTGAAAATCTAGAACAGAAGAGATATTTTGTTCCATCCTCAACAAATTTTAAAAAATTTTTAGAATACTTTTTCTAGTCTTAAAAATGACATGATGAGCATATAATTGATTTAAAATTAGATTTTCTATTGGAATTATATAACAATTTTAAAATTGAAAATCAATATTGAATTAACGACAAAAAAGGAAAGCATCCAGTTATACTTGTTTTAAAATTAAGAAAAAGCAATTACAACAGATCTGTGAAAACAATTCTTTTTTAATGATTTCAAGAAAGAAAATAATATTACTGATCACTTGTTATGTCAAATTTGAATGAAAAACATGACTGCCAACGAAAAAATTTCAAAACTGACAGAAAAAATTTATTTTGACAAAGGTTTTTGCAACTCATTTTTTTTCTTTATCGCTTTTTGCCATTTTTGGAAAATGGGGCAACTTTAACAAATAAAGACTTCTTTTTTCGAGGAATGAATGCATCACAACTCTACTATTTTAAATTTTGAAAGTAATTGTTAAAATCATTATTTTTCGTAAGTTCTGAACTTTCCGTAAAAAGAATTGTTTCTTCTTTTATAACACATGAGTGATAACATCATTACAATTCTTCAAAAGTTGTGTATGCAAAATCGGCTTCGCAAAAAAAAAAAGTCATCAGTACGGGTAAAAAAAGAATTACCAGTACAGACAATTTTCTTACGATGTTATTGCGATTTTTTTCAAACTCCGTACGTTTATTTATTTTGACGCTTTGATTACGAAAATTATTTTTCCCTGATCAATTTTTCATTTTCCCTAAAAATTAATATTCAAGGACCAGAATCTTTAACTTGTAACATTTTGAAACCAAATCTTCTGCACACGAAATACAAATCAATTTCACAATATTATAGCCTACTTGTTGTTTCAATGTAGTTGATAATTTTTTCTGTTTTTCACGTCTCACTTCCTCATTACCTTTTTTTAGTTAATATTTGCAGCCGGAAGAAATAAATCTTTTTTCATGAACATCGAAATCACTGCATAATTCGAAATTGATCAACAATTATACATTTTTTAATGCGACAAATTTTAAATGAGAAGCATTCATTGGTCAACAGAATACGGTCAATGCATTCATGAAATTTTTTTTTATATTAGGTACATCAGGCTTCTGAGCCACATAGTAAATACGAGGTATGGGTGAGGGGTAGAAGTCTGACAATATTTTTACCAGTACCGACAGTGTATACTAGGGTGGTCCAAAAAATTTTTCTTTGACTTCTTGTGAATAAAAGCCGGAAATTTGTCCGAATCGACTCAAAAATGAAAACATTTTTTTTTAATTGATATTTAGAGGTATTATATGATGTCAACATGTCTCTTCACAGTTAGCTATAGAACACGATCAAAATATTACTTTTCAAATATTACCCCCATAAGTCTGTTTTGTAGGGTCCCAAAAAAACTCCATAATTGAAAAACTGAGTTTTGCTATTTTTGTAGCGCTAATTATTATTTGTTTGCGTTTTTTTAAATTCAAATTGTTTCCAATACATAAAGCACCACTTTATGCTACTAATTATATGTTTAAATAAACTGTGTAACCAACTGATCACTATTGTTAATAATATTATCTTTGCATAATGCTAGAAATATGCGGATTTTTCTGAAATTTTCAACTTTTTGTTCACTCTTCAATTAGAGCAAGTTAAATGAATCATTAAAGTCAAAAAAATTATTTGTAAAAAAAATTTATTATTAATGATAATAATATGCAATTTAAATAACGCTAGAAAGTTGCGGTTTTTCTGAAATTCACAATTATTTGTCTACGTTCCACAAAGGGTGAGTTAGTATTTATTTCAGGTTAGCAAAAATAATTATTTAAACGAAACATTATTGTTTATAACTATCTTTTTCCTTATTAGTGCAATATAGTTGCGGTTTTTCAGAAATGTTCAACCATTTACCTACTTTCTACTTTGTGAAGTGATAAATAGTGCTAGTTCACAATCATAGTTGTTGAAACAACTTGTAATTGTTTTCAACTATCTTTCCTTAGATAAGTGCTAAAAACTTGCGGTTTTTCTAGACTCTTAATTTTTTTGTCCACTTTTCACTTAGTGCGGTAATAATTAATGCAAGTTATTAAAAATGCCCATTTGAATAATTGATTATTATTTTTTATAATGACGTTCTCTTAGAATAATGCTAGAAAGTTGTTTTTTGCTGAAATCTTTAGTTTTGCTTTGACTATTTAGTTATGAACAAAGATTAAGTGAACCTCAAAAAGATTAATTTTCTAGATAGTATTTTACTTTTTTCATGAATTATTTTTGCTTTCTTCCCAATGTTTAAAAAATCAATTGGAACAAAAAAGCTATCTTACACAAGAGACAAAACCAAAGAATGGAACAATAAGGAGTAGGTGGGAGAAGTAGGTGTGTAAATGACTTGTAAAAGTTTTGTTTTGAATTACAACAAGAAGTTTCTTGCAAAGCGTGAAAGAAAAATTTGGAATTGAACATATTGTGGTATCATGCAAGGGATGGTTTATTCCACCTGTCAATGGCCGATACCCTCGTTGTGCATACACACGTATATACGTATCTATATACGTATATACGTGGGTATGCAATTATGGTTTATTTATTTTTTTTTGTAAATCTTGGCGCCAGCGAGGCCCCTATAGCGTGATAAAAAAAAGGAAATCGATCGATGACCCGGCAAAATTTATGTTTTGAGCTTTAAGAAAAACGGAACCTATAATTTCATTTAATGCTGAAAGAAACCTGAGATGAAGAACGGGAAGATAGCATGAGGATAGGTATCACAGGGGTGGTTCTCAAAAATCACAACGACCATTTGAATTAAAATGTGGCAAGACAATACGATATTTTATTGCTGAAGTGAAAGGATCAAACAAAACAGTCATTCCGCGACAATTTTTTTTTTAGAAGGAGGTTATAGAGCGACCACGTGTCGAAGACATGAAACCGGAAATGTGGCCATTTTGGAAACGGGAGATCGGAAACAAGACAATTTACGCGAGAACCCTAAATCTACACGAAACCCTACGCACTGACTCGAACCTACCGATAATTTTCGAATGAAAGCACTTTTAAGAGGGGCAAGCCAGGCAGTGGGCCGGCTGTGAGCTGGTCTACAGGACCCATGGCGTCAAACAGCCCACCCCATCGCGTCGCTTGCCGGGTTAAAGAAAAAGAATTACCTTAAACATCTCCGTAATATTATACTTCGTTACTAAATCCAATCCAAAAAGCTCAATATAAAATCCAATCAGGCGTTAAGCAAAATTCCAATAATACTCCGGAAATGATGTATGAGAGGCGTGGCACGTGTCGCCATAGCGATTAAAAAACAAATAATTAAATTTTTGCATGAACAAAATCTTTCTACTGATATATGGGATGTCGAATAAGAATATAAAATGTTTGATCTAAAAAAATTATTCTGTTCCGAAAAAATCAAAGTTAAGGATGGCGATTCAATAAATCTCACAAAAAATGAAAAATTGTCAAGTTTTTCACTTTTTCAAATTATTATAATAATCTCGACAAATTTTCATTGTTATTCCCTTCTAATAGATTCTCCAAGTTTCTGTAATTTTTTCCATTTAATAAATTTTAAAATATAGATGTATTAGTAGTGTAGTGTTCAGTTTATATTATACATATATGTGTGAGAAATAAGAAATTAAATATCTACGTTTGCACGCCTGGATAAATTAAATTTTAGTAAATGAGAAAAAGAAAGGTTTTCATATTGGTTCAAACTTTTTTATGTATATTTCGTAGAAAATTTTGATGTACATTTGATGAAAACAATTACAATGTAGTAAACAAAATTTGTTAAGTTGTCAAAAAAATTGCAGTCAAACAACTCTTCTAAAATTATTTTTCAGCGACGTAGATTTAATGGAATTTTTAAAACAATTCTTATGCATAAAAAATACACTTAAAATAATTTTTTTTACGAAAGAAATTCTTCCAAGCAATATAATTATCTGTTATTACAATGATCATAATTCACTATTTTGCAAAAACGTGACGTTTTCCTTTCAAACAATTGAAAACTGGCGCGGCGACAGCCATCTTGCGAACCGGCAGTGGCCGCCTAGGGACATTTGATCTCCGCGCAAAGTAACCAAAACGGTTGGCCACCTGCACTCCGAGCTCCGATCAACCGAGAAACACGGAGAGTGAACGGATACAGAGCGCCCATGTAGATACAGGGTCATTGTCATGGAAGGCTCCGTGAAGACCCGTCCCTGGCTAAGCCCTAGGTCCCGTGTACAATACGTAAATCTACCGAGTTTACATTTCTATACGTATCCTGGTCCACTCGATGTTCGTATTCTGCGACTGCTGAAATTCGTAGTCGAAATCCAATTGAGCCTCCACCCAATGACCATTGTGACCATTTTTCTCCATGGTGACGTCACCCTCGTGACATGACGCTTGCCGGATGGTAAAGATGTCAATGTCTTGTCAGAATCTGACTGGCCCAGCGTTAACTTTGGCGTAACTTGGTAACCATGGTGATGAGGTGGTTACTGGTGGTTGTTATGCGTTAACCAAGGTAATTAGTTCAGCGTGCCGGAAACTCTGATAATTCTTCAACGTGGCGACTCAGCCCTGGTTGTCATAGAGTCGTAAATTGGAATCTTGACGTCCCGCCTCAAGAGCGTGGCGCAACGAGACTAATGAAAGATGGCGACCACATGTGGAACCAACCAATCCCAGATAACAATATGCGCATACGGTGCCACGCACGGTGCAGGCATGAGTGCGAATAAATCGTCACGCGTGTCACGCAGTTCACCAAACAGATGTGTCCGCATATGCGTGACATATGCGTCGCACGTCGTGCGAGTCGCACGCGTGTCGATGAAGTGCATCCCTTCTACAAAGATGGTTTCTAAATGATCCCAATCGTGTCTATCTTTTCTTTCTACAAGGGCATGCTAAAACTGCGAATGACTTTATGCTTTTTTATGTTTTTTCATATATACACGTGGAAAAAGTGAGATTTTACTTAACCTAACTTTTAATTTCCTGCCATTTAAACGAAAATATATATTTATATTTTTCTTTGCTTACAACAATTAACTACTGGAAAAGCACGAGTGTACACTACAACGTGGCGCTCACATAACCTCACTGACGGCAACGTCGGCAACGATGTTCGGTGAACCGTGAAGTTTGACAATTGCGCATGTACAATACAGGTACAAATATCATTTGAAATAAGATAAATACATAAATCATTTGAAATACGATATTAATTTGATTCAACTGAACCGAATTTGATGAATACAAAATATTATTAACATATTGCTTATATTTATTCAGCAAGGGCTACGACGAAATATGAGTGATGGCTGAATGAGCCTCATTGTGCACGCACGCATTTATCCGTCACTTTATCGCGGAATGTGCTTGCCATTTGCTTGCGATATGGGTCGCATCGTGCGACTCGCACGCGTGCTTGAAGCGTGTGTCGCACGATTGTTATCTGGGATGCGTTTGAGACTCGCCATCTTGTACTGAGGTCGGGAAGATGGTGGTGTGGGATGGTAGGGCCATGATTGGTTGCGGGTCCTTTCCTCAAGGTGTGTTGAAAAACTCACTAGAAACCTTCGCTGTCATCATCCATCTCTGGCTTTCGTGGTATTATGATTGACGATGTGCTGTTCGTGACGTCACGCCTCGGTGAACTGGCTCTGAATTACCAATGAAGGGTGGCGGCCAGGCAAGCTGATAAGCGGCAATGTGTCCTAGGGCCGCCATTTTGACTTGAAGTCGGTAACCATGGAGACGTGCGATACTTGAACCATGGTTAATGATAGGTACTTTATGCAGGGCTCGGTAGTGATTTCTGGTGAACTTCGATTGACGATCCATCTCTGGTTACCGTGTTGTTGTTATTGAACTCGAATTTTACAGGTGCAGGTTATTTAACATGAAAGCATACAAATATCGGAAGGTGAATAATCATGAATTACAGTTTCTGATTAACGCTCCTGGCCGAGGTGACTTTCGCTCTTGGTCGGTGGATTGAGAAAAAAAAACTATTTTTAAACCCCTGACGCGGGAATTCAAAATTTAAGTGACAGGTAAGTCAATATTTACCCTGTCACAATCAACCCACCTACAGGAAAATTTATTCACGAAAAGGGAAGAGATTGGTTAAAATATGTTCCGCTCTAATGTTTATTTATCATTTGTTCATAACTGAAAAGGCAAAGCAGAGTTGAACATTCGAAGAGAAACCGCAATTTTCTAGCACTTCTCTAAGAGAAAATAGTTATAAGCAGTAATAAATTGTTTAAATAACTGTTTTCATTAACTTGCATTAATTACTACCTCACCAAGTGTGAAGTGGGCAATAAGTAAAAAATTTCAGAAAAAAACCGCAACTAGCTGCCATTAATATAAATTAATATAGTTATTAACAATAATAATTTGTTTAAACATTTATTTTCCCTCAACTCAAATAATTATTAAGGCACTCCAAGTGAAAAATAGACAAACAGTAAAAAATTTAAGAAAAAAAAAACGAAACTTTCTACCATTAAGCAAGGCGAACATTATGAAAAATAATGAAAAATTGTTTAAACAATTATTTTTCTAAACTTCAAATAATTATCACTTCACACTAATTTGAAAATTGAGAGAAACTATCTAGTATTAATATAGAAGAAGATAGCTATAGACAATAATAATTTGTTGTAACAATTATTTTTGCTATACTAAATTGAATATTAACTCAATCCAAATAGAAAGTGAACAATAAGTTGGAAATGACTGAAAAACCTGCAGTTTATATCATAATTCCAAGATAATATATAAGTGTAAATTGTGTAAACAATTTATGTGAACATCTAGTTATCAGTATAAAGTAGTGTTTTATGTATCAGAAACAATTTGCGATAAAAAAACCGCAAAAAAATCATAATTAGCGCCAAAAATTTTCAAACCCCATTTTTCACTTATGGGGTTTTTTTATGACCCTATAAAACAGACTTATAGGGCTAATATTTGAGAAGTAATATTTTATTCGTATTTTGTGGCTAATTTTGAAGAGAATTATTGAGTTATAACACCATTAAGCTAATATTGAGGGTTCTGAATACAATTTACGAAAACGTATTTTTTCTCATGAGAAATATGTGTTAAACTTAATGGGGCTTGCGTTATCTCTAAATATCAATTTTGAAAAAAAAAATGAATTTATTTTTGCGCGGATTCGAACAAATTTCCGGACGTTATTCATAAACATTGAACGATTATCTTAGTTCACCTAAATTTTGCACGATTTGATGTTGTAGTTATGAATGCATACTGAATCTAAACTCACTCGTTCATAATAAGCAGACTTTTCTTCAAGCGACGGCGTTGCATTTTCCGCTGCTGCACATTAGCCGCTTTTTCCTTATCTCGAGAATCGGTTAAGTGAGCGCAAAAATAAAGTCCCCACTGGACGCTAATTTGAAAGTGCATCGAAAAACTAATTTTTGTCCGACCCCCCTTGAAAACGCGCCATTGCATGCACGCGAGGCAGGCGTAATGTGGCCGCTTCCAGCCCAGTGACGTTCGCACATGCGCACTCCGCCGCCGGGCCAACATGAAACTTTACGCCCGCTACATAACACTTTACGCCCGCTAAATAACACTTTACGTCCGCTACATAAAACTTTACGCCCGCTACACATAATTATCTTTATCTTTAAAAAAATTGTATCGCTGGACCCTACAGTCTTGCTTCTGCAAAGTACGTTATTTATTTCTTTCACTTATAATCTAAAATTGTCAAGTATACCAAACATCCTCTATCTGCTTAACATGCTTGTTTTCAAGAAGTGTAGGACAAAAAGTATGGTGTGTATCAAGGGCGTACGGCTATTTTTCCTCGTGCATATATATATCTCGTGAATATATGTAATTCTTTGTTGACCAGTGATTGATTAGAATTGTTAAGTATTCAGGTTACTATTGTACAAAAACTTATTAAATGTAAATTTTGTCCTTACAAAATTAGATGAACCAGTAGGCTCCATTGAGTTGACAATGTCGGATGGCTCTGTTTTCGGTCAAAAAATCAAGGTTGCCACACTAGAACCATTTTGGATGAGATTTTATCGACTTTCTCATGCCTATTAAAAATATTTGGTTTATATAGAAACACCTGAAGAAAGATATGTTCAAGAAAAACGCCTATGGGAAAGAATAGCCGTGCATACCACTCATAGGCCTGAAGAGCATCATCCAACGAGAGTGACGATCCGTGTATACAATGAAGAATATTCGACAGCCACTGATTTTGTTAATTACAATCACAATCCTTCATCTGAAAATCCTCCCATGGGGCCTCGTGGCAACGTTTACATTGCAGTACAAGGAACAAATATTCTACTGACTGCACCGTTAAAATTTAACGGCTTGAATCAAGAAATGGATTCAGTAGCGTTGATGCGACCAGTTCCCTGGGCGTTTCGGCGTCACAACAGCGGTAAATAAGACGGTGCCGTCGATGCCTCCGCACTATGCGCAGACTTCAAGGAGGCACAAATATACTGAATAAAGCGCGAGCTGCGCTTGTTTGTATTTTGATTGCGTATCAGCAAATAAATGTGACCAGTGTAGTGTGATAGTGAAGCAGCAGTGCACACGAGTTCTGCCCCGTGGTCGAAATGCTCAACGGTAGACACACAACTTACGTCCAACGGTCTAAGGCGCTTCCATTCCTTTTCTGATCCTCTACCCCATCCTAGGGATGATACTCTATTTCTTTATTAGCTTTATATTCAGTCCTAACCCTAACCTTTTCCTAATTTTGTATGTAAAAAATCGATATTTTTTCGAAATTATATTGGAATAAAACGAAACTCATCCGTTCAGGAAAGTGGAAAGGATGGGACGATATTATGACCACCGAGCGCAACTCGGATCGAGAAACTCAACGCGGAACTCGAGTGTTTTTCTGACCGCTGTACGGAACTCGTGTGACCGTGAAGTAGTTACATTTTGGTTTTTATCAAGTGCTTTTTATAATATTATTTTTAATTAGTTCAAATGAATACATAGTAATTCTGTTGTTATATTTCGATTAATTTCATTAGAACTGTGGTGTTCTTAGATAACTGTTTTCATGTGAAATAAAAAATTGAACGTGTCACGATTATCCAAAAAACTAGTTGAATTTACTGTAATTATAAATATATAAGACTCTTCCCGAAGGTTTTTTGATCACATGGTTTTTCCCTGCCGAGTTGATCTGAAGCGATACCATAACGAAATTTGGTGATGTGGATGCCCAGGCAAATGCGGGAGTCTCTTCGCCTATTCTTTCAATAAACTTAAATGAATTAATTCAGGTGATTAATTAATGTTGACCTGCCCACTTTGCATTGTAATTGTTGGTATCCGATCAAAATATGTTTGGATTTTGAAACATACACAAATAAATTACTTGAAAAAAACAAAAATTTTGAGTATAAAATTAAAATATTACCAGGTGGAAATTGACGACTAGTCCAGTAGGGTAGACTGGGTACGGTTGTGCCAGGGTACGGTTGTGACAGTCGTCATATTAGCGTAACTATAAGGAATACCCGGTTGAGTGGAAGGGGAAAGAGGAGCGGCAGGCCCTTCTGAACATGCTGCACAGGATTGCGTCAATTTTTGCGTGACATTGAAGCTTGCAGAGGACTACAGTACTTTTTAGCAGCAAAAAGTAAATATTTTTATTCGATTTCTTTTAGTAATTGTTGTTATATGTGTACAGATAGAGTAACAAGTGTTTTTTATCTTTATAGGTTACACATTAGTGGTTAAATAGAACTGATTACTTTGTACGATATTATTATTATGTTAATATTATTATTATGATTATTATTATTATTACCCCAAGCACTGTCACAACCGTCCCTGGGGTGTGGTCGGTTGTGACATTTTTTATTTTTTTCTAATTTGCTCCTATAAATTAACCATTGTACTTAGGGACACAATGGTAGTATTTATTCGTAGACAAATATACATTTCACACTAAAAAATTCCTTTCATCCAGCTAACTGGCATACTGACAAAATTATAGTCGATCAAATGAAAATTGTCACAACCGTACCCGGTCTCCCCTACAGGTTACCAGGGTCCGAGTACTAGGCGTCTGTAGTGGGCCATGTTGGCAGTGTGGATTACTTAGTAGATAGCAATAAATAAATGAACACACATGTATATGAATTTGATACATATATTTCAGATAGACAAATTCTAATGTTGCCATCAAAGAATGAAATAGATTGAATCAAAACGAAATATAACTTTATGCTTTAATGGATATCTTTGAATAAGTCCGCACTCCCTCCGGAAAGTTGACATCTTGATGTGATTGAGTGGGTTCGTGAGCATGTCTGCTAACATTTTCTCTGTTGAGCAATAGATGTATCTGGTCAAGTCCTTTTCCTTCATGTCCTTCATAAAGTGGTATTTCGTCGCGATGTGCTTGCTTCTGTTACTTATTTATCACTTATGCCCACTATATCCTCATCATCCTCATGCACTTATCCTCACCCCCATTCACTTATTTCTCCTTATATGCACACTTTATCCTTATGCATTCACTGTATCCTCATGTGTTCACTGTATCCTTATATGTTCACTGTTTTTTGTGCACTGATTGTTTCTAATACACCCACTGTATTCTGTCCCCTTTTTTTCAAGTATTTCTTCTTCACTTTCCTTAACAATAATCTGTCTATCCACTTAAGTCTTTATGAACTGTTTCTACTATTAATTAAACTGAATGATTGGGCACATAACCTGTAGTCAGTGTAAATTACTTAGTAGATAACAATAAATAAATGAACACACATGTATATGAATTTGATACATATATTTCAGATAGACTAATTCTGATGTTACATTAGAAGGATGAAGTATACGAAACAAAAACCGAAATTCAACTTTATGCTTCAATGGACAACCAGAGACTGAAGTCTGAAACCTGAGGACAGAAGTAGGAATCGTCGTTGTTTCCAACAGGCCAGTATTGGCCTGTAATACTCAACAGTACTGGCGTTTGGTACATCAGCGGTATTACATACCTGTACTACTTCTGCACTGGAAAACTGCTTGCAGCTAACTACTGACAAACCATTGAAAAATAAGTTTAGGCTTGATTTTATGTTGGTATCTTAGAAACTGTTCTCGTCACACTTATTCCTTTTGTTAGCAGTTTCCGAAAAATTTATTTATTTTTAAAACTAAAATTTTTAGATTCTCATCAGATAAGGTATTAGATTTGTATAAAATTTGACGCTTCCCCTCCCATTCTTGTCAAATCTCCATGTTTTGAGACCTTTTGAACCCGAAAAACAGATTTTCGCCAATGCGTCTGGCTGCCTGTGTGTCTGTGCATGTGTGTATGTGGATTTTTAGTCTGTTGGCACGATAACTTTTGTGAGGATGGACAGATTAGATTTGCCTTTTGTATACTCTTTTAGTGTTCTAAACTGAAGGTTATTTTCTTGAGCTAGTTTTTTTGGATGATAATTCGAAAAGTTAGAGCAATTTCAAAATTTCTGAGACAACTTTTTTCAAGATATGAAAAGTTCCATGTACGGTTATTTGTAGGAATCAAAAATAAAAATAATTTATCCTTCTGATTCTTTTCGATAAAATAAAAATTATCATAGTTATATCATTTACAAAATTAAAAAAAAAATACAACATTAAAATTTTAAGCCAAACAACGCACGATATGAAAAAAAGTCAAGAAAAGAAAAAAATTGTTTTTCAAACACCCTGCAAGACTGTTATAACAACTTTCTGACTTTTTCTGAATAGTCGAATATTCCAATTTTGATCGCACAAAAAATACTGAGAAATCGAAAATTCCATTTTGCAGTCAAACTATGCAATATACGAAAAAGATGAATTGAGAAGAATTGTGCATCCGAAAAAGATCTACTCTGCAATTCGAAAATTTGTAATAACTTATAAGGAATAACAGCCAATTAAATTTTTCTATGATTTGAAGGAATTTTGTTTGAATCAAAGAAACTTTTTTTAGGTTGAGGATTCAACTATTTTCTTCGAAATTAGTCTTTATCTTTAGCACACGTTGTGAGGGCATAAAAAGTAAGGACGAGTTCGTTAGCCAGCTATTTTGGATGAAAATTCAAAAAGGTATAGCATTTTGAAATTTTCGAGACCATTTTTTTCAAGATTGAAAGATCTGTAGGTTAGAGTAAAAAACAAATTGTTTATAATGTTTTAAACAAGTTAATGAACAAAAGCCATTTTTTGTGATTTGCAATGATTAGTTGTTTGAAATTCACAGTTTTTGTATAGAATATGAGAGGAATGTATGCCTAATTATGATTACTTAAAAATATCTGCTGCTTGGCAGCATTATTTAAACAAGTTTTATAAACGAATTAACAGTTTTCGTATGGCACAATAAATAGGCTCCATTTTTCTGCAGAATCGACCAAAAATGCATGGCCAACGACACATTGCTGTCATTTTTTTCAAATTACCAACAACTGGTAATTATTTAAACAATATTTATAAACCAATTTACATTTTTCACATCATTTCAATAATAGGGCCGTTTTTTTCGTGAAACCTACTTAAAATTTATCGTTAGTGACTCCTAGCTGTAATTTTGTTCAAAATGATGAAAAATATTAATTTTTTGACAAAATTTTTATAAATAAATGCACATTTCGACTATTTTTCCAATTTTTCAATTTCCAATTTTCATTCAGAAAGCAAAACTGCTTGAAAACTGGACAATACTACTTACTAAAGCAATTTTAATTACTAATATTTTCAAATTAAAAAGATTGAAGTTTTTTTTTAAAACGACAAATTTTTTAAAAAACATTTCAATTTTGTAACCCGATAATATAAATTCTTAGCCAAATAATTAATTGTAAACCAAAAAAAGTTGTACTCAGAAAGATGAATTTTGAACTCAAATGATGAATTTTCAAACCAAAAAATGAATTTTTTACAAAGCAGTTCAATTTTTAAACAAATAGTGGAAATGTACCAAAATAACCAAAAAAAATAACCAAACCAAAATTAATTCTCGAAGAAAAATGAATTCATTCATATTTCAACTGAATAACATTTTTATTTTATATCAAAAAGAGTTGAAGTCATTCAAGAGGGAGGAATTTTCCACAAAACTGTTGAATCTCTAATCAAAATTTTGATTAAAAAAAAAAAAAAATTCTACAAGGAAAAAAATTCAACAAAATTATAATTTGCAGGGAAAATAATTTTAAATACAAAATAAAAATTTCAAATAAATATCGATTCGATAAGTTTATTTGTTTTTAAGGTTATATTATTATCATTAGGCTTAATTCTCGCCAATATTTCAGCATTAAAAAATTTCTGTAACCTCTTCACAATTTCTCAAATTCCTAAATGTCTTTTAAACTGATTCGAATAATTCCTAAAAATTTGTTAAAATCTGTCAACACTAAAAAAATTTCCCTAAAGTCTTTAAGATATTTTTCGAGAATTTTCAAAATCTTCGAAATCTTTGGAAATCTTCTTATTTATCTTGATGAAATTAATGTTTCAGAGATAAAATAATCTTAAACTTGTCTAAAATCTTTTTTGAAGTCTTCAAAAATCTACATTTTATTTCCAATTTATTGAAATGTTTTTAATTTTCCTATAATTTTTCAAATTTTTTCAAAACTTTTTTTTTTCGATCTGAAAATTCGAAACCGTGAAAATTGAAAAAATCCGTATTGTTTAAAAAATTATACCGGATAATAAAAATTAGAAATTCCAGTAATACTTTGTGGCATGATATAGATAAAAAAATTCCTTATTAACAAAAAATTTGCTTCCAAAAAAAAACAATTTTGATACGCTTCAAGCTATTTTTTAAATGAAATTCAACTCAATTTCAAATTAAATTTCAAGAAAACGATCATATTTTTCTGCGAGGGGATAACATAATTTTTCCAAATTTTCAAAATCCCGAATGTGTAAAGTACCGAAACAGAAATTTCCCGAAAAATTAGAATTCCCGAAAGAAAATGATACTACCGTAAATGTTTATTCTTGAAATTTTCAAATTCCCGAAAATAGTAAATTGCCGAAATTTCAAATTCTCGAAATTTTAAATTCCGGAAGAAAAAATATATAATTTAATAGAATTTTTTCGGTTATAATAATCTTTTCTTTTATATGGAGTATATTTCTAAAGTTACTAGTAAATATATTTTTTTTTCATAATTTCAAAATCTGTTTGTATTTTAAGCCTTCGGAAATTTGAATATTCGGAAATTTTTAATTTTCAACAATTTTATAATTTCGAGAATTTTCTATTTTGAATATTGTGTTTTTCGTGAATTAAACAGTGCTGAAATTTTCATTTCTCGAAATTTTTCAGTCGTCCCCAAAAATATATAAAAAATTAGGATTGAGTTTTTTTGTTTTAGATTTTTAAACTTGTAATTCGAAAATTTGTATTGTAAATTGGTCGAGGTAACGTAGTTTATTCAAAATAGCTTCACAATATAGCACTCTCATTGTTTTCGAAAAACCTCAAAATGTTGCAACATCTCTTTCTTTCATTAAAGTTTTTCATTTGTCACGTTCACTATTTCGATAAACTTCTTTTACTTATAATGTACATACAACTCTAAATTTTCATTTTTAGGTCAAAACATTCTGTTTCAATAAAAAAAACGAAATTTCAACTCAATAGTTAAATCTCAAAAGGAATAATCAAATTTTTAGTGAAAAAATTAATTTTCTAATAAAAATACGAATTTTCAACAGAATACATAAATTATCCAAAACGAACGTTTGACAAAGAATTTGTTTTTCAACAAAAATTAATTTTCAACAAAAAACATGAATTTTCTTCCAAGTAGTTGAATTAAAAAAAAAAACACAAACTCTAATTGAAAAATGAAATAGTTACATTTTAAGTTAAATTAATAAGTTTCAAATAAAACGAAAAAAAAAATTTAACAAAAATATACATTTTCAATTTAGATGACCAATCTAAAATAAGAAAATAATGTTTTGCTAAATGTATGTATGGTATGTATGTATATATATTTAATCTCTCCCATTTACGGATTTGAGTTAAATAATTTTTTGCTAAATAATGGAATTCTTAACAAAAACGATGAATATTCCAAAAAAAAGAATTGTATTTTATAACAAATAATTTTATTTTAAAAAAATGATTTACTTTCCAACCAAACAGGATTTCCAAATCAATAGAGAAAAATATGCTTATCCAAAATGTTGAATTTTCAAGCCAAAATCACGAATTTTCTGCAAAATAATTGGAATTTTCAACCTAATAGTACAATTTTCGATCCAAAAAGTCGAATTTTTAACAAAACAGTTGAATTTGCAACCAAAATGTATGACTTTTCACCAAAATTTTCGAAATTTCATCAAATTAATAAATCTTTAAACAAATAATTAGTAGAATAAATAATCATTTTCATAATAATTTTTAGACTACAGAATAATAGTTTTCAAAAATATTGAAGTTCATTTTTACTACTTTAACAATAATTTCCTGGAAGACTAAGGAAACAAACGTTATTTGAAATCAAAAAAAAATCTTATTTTTTCTTAAATGACCTTTTTACTTCGAATTTAAAATTCTAATTTAAAGCAACAACTTCTTGCATTTCATCAGACTAAGTCTTAAGTCTGGCAAATAAAACACTGATGAAACAAAAAATTTTCATACACATGTTTTCTGTCAACGATGAATAAACATTAAATTGATTTTCTTTTCGTCAAGAATTAGACTTTTTGGGTGAAAAAAATTTATGTTTTTTTTTAAATAATTGCATTGCTTGAAAATCAAACTATATATATTTTTCAATTTGTGCTTTTGTGTTAAAAAGTCTTCATTTTCTTAATTAGAAAAACTTTTTTACATTCTCATCTAGAGAAGGTATTAGATTTGTGTAAAATTTG
>CAKNYM010025566.1:0-36576 GCA_932195095.1 Andricus curvator | reverse complement strand
CGTATGTACAAGAGATTGGCGGAAACTCATTTCTTCATTTTTTTTTGTACAACAACTTTTTTTATATTTTTAATTAACTGCAAAATCTATATATTGAACTTTTATGGCATAAAAAATAATTATATTATTTAATTATTAATTCTTTTTTATCAAAATAGCCGATCTGTCTAGAAACTAGTCGATCCGAGCGTTACATCCCAGCCTAGCCACTGGGCAGTCAGCCTGTGGCGCGCCAATGTCGACTCAAGGCGGACTGGACAGAAACAGTACAGCGCCACGAAATTTTTCCACATTTCACGACTTTATCTCTTCTTGCGTATCGTATATTCTTGAATTCTAACCCAATATTGCGACAACGTATCTATCGCATAGGCACATGGTATGCAAAAAAGGGCATATTGAAATCATTTCCACGAAATGAGAATTTTTGAGTTCAGAAAATTGGGAAACAGACAGAATTGATGTTCAAAGACAAAAAGCTTCCGATATTTTGTATACAAGGTCTGGCGTAACAAATGTTGTATATATTATGAAAGAATTTATATCCAACTGATAAAATTGCATCTACAAATAATCAGACCGGATATAATTAATTGATCAGCGTCGGTGAGCTTGATTCTAAAGGGGAATTTCGAACCACACGAACCCTACATCGATAATCTATTTGCTGCAAGCTAACAACAATCCCTTTTGAACATAGTTTAGTGAATTTCATTCCAAATTCAAGCACCTATCTAACTTCTGTTAGTTCTCTGTAATTAAATTTATTTCATTGATAATTATAATATATATTCTAGACAAAGAATAAATTATTTATAATGAATAATGATTTATGTGAAGCGGAATATAAATGAAGAAAAATTTGAGAGAAGAGAAAGGGAGGAAATCTTGAATAACATTTTGAAACGTAGATCCGCTTTAGAAGGAGTAACCCCCTTCAACCGCCTACCGATTCTAGAATTGAACATGATTGGCTTTACGTGATCCAATCTAACAAACCTATTTGACTCAGAATAGTAGCTTGTTTACAATAGAGATAGATTTATTCCTACCTATGTTTAAATTTTAAAATTCCATACTTTTTTAATAGCAAGCAAAAATGTATATAAAAGAGCTAAAAACTCCATAAAAAATTTACAAAATAGAAACATTAATCACGCCTTTTTTCAAAACTTGCGCAACTTATACATACAAAATACATAAACATACACAAGTAAAAACTTATATATGAAAAAAGTGAAAAGTTCCCATAATAATACCTTAAAACCAGATAGAAATTGTTTGCAATACATTTATCGACATCCTTGTTTTAAGTTTGACAAGTCGAGTTTTCTCTCCAAATTTATGTGAGCTGCAATAGAATTTGGCAGCGAAATTGGTTTATCGCATGAACTTTTTTAGACAATTGAATTGGTTTAAATTATTGCTTTAATGTCGTCCTTTACAATATAAGTAAGAAACTTTATGGAAATATTTTTTTATATTTAAGTTTTTTATTAATTACGTAATTAATTACGCAACGGCCATACCACGCTGGAAACACCAGTTCCCGTTAGATCACTGAAGTTAAGCAGTGTTGGGCGCGGTTAGTACTTGGATGGGTGACCGTCTGATACTACTGCGTTGCTGTTGGCGGTGGTGGGTGTGGTGAGCCCACACTTGTAGTTATTTACTACAAGAAACTATCCACCTAGAAACACTACCCGAATCGGGTAGTGTCACGCTTACCCCTTGAGGCTCGCCGAAAGGGAAATGGCTTAATGGTATATATACGTAATGTACAAGGTCTAAGTATTAATTTAAGCCTTTTTGAATGTTTCCAGTATATCTGGTTAGTGCGATATGATTTTCTACAAACTGTAGAATAACGCCTATTAGAAAATTCAACCTCAATTCCCTCAAAAACCCTAACGCGAAGAAACAATTCCGCTATATTAAATTCGTTTTTAGCATCCAAAAATGTTTGAGAAAAAATTGACTTGTTAAACTTGCAACTAGGATGTCTATCAATGTAATTGAAATAATTACTTGCAACTGGCTTTTAGACAATAAGCCTGAAAAATCAATAAATTTTTTTTATATTTATTTTTAATACTCAATCTTTTGTAAGACTTATATTCTCTTCAAAATGAGCGTTAGGGAGAAGTAGGGTATCCTCGGCGAGCGGGTAGGGTCAGTGACATATTATTTTTAATAAGCAGTACTCTCTATTGTGACAAATAAAAATTTTTACATTCTCATCTCAATGATAGTTTTATGAGAAAATTTACTTCCGCGGATTTCATCAAAGCTCGACGTTTTCGAAATCACTGTTTGAGGAAGGATGGATTTTATTTCGGTTTCTGTCTGTCATCGTCGTGACCTGTGAGCACGATAACTTTCAGAGGAATGATCCTCTTTTGATTTTCCCTTTCGCACACTGTTTTAAAGCCTAAAAAGAAAAGACAAATCCGCTAACAAGCCATTTTTGACCAATGGTATGAATATAAAAAGTTTATTTAATGATAAAAATTTAATTGAAAAATAAACATTATTTCAATCGAAGACTATTAATTATTATTGTTTTTTTTAACATAACCGTTTTATTATTTAAAAATGCTTTTAAAAAAATGAAAAATTCAATTTTACAGCAAAACTATACGAGATATGAAATAGTATATTATGCACTGAGGGGGAGAAGAGGGAATTTATTGACGAGTGTATGTTTTCAGCCATGTATGTTTATGCCGTCAACAATTATTACGTTATAGACATATCTAATAATTATCAGCTTATAGATATGTAATGGTTTTTATATATATATCTATAAAGTCATCGTTTTTGACGTAACAGATATATAATGGCTACATTACATTCCTATGAGTTGAAAAGGGGAACTTCAGGTTCACTCCACAGGCATGAGAAACGGCCGTATTTATGCATGTGTTATACAAAAAATGTTACGAACCAAAACTGTTCATCTTGAAAAGATCTACAAATTTAATTGAGACCATTTTTTAATAAGAAGCGTAGTTTTAATTTAAATCCTGGAAACTGTTATTCAAAATCAGAAATTACATCATTGCGGTCAAACTATGTAAGATACGAAAAAATATTATCTAGAAAAAAAATGTATCTCAACAAGATCTACTAATTTGCTTTCAACCACTTTTTGATAAGACACGTGATTTCGTTGGAATCGTGAAAAATTACAATAAAAGTAACCAATTTAAATTTATGGAAAAACGACACAAGATACAATAAAATGTTTCATAGCAAAATTTTTCATCTAAAACAGAAGCCCGGGTCAAGGTACTGGTATTAATAAAACTTACATTTATTATCATGGAATTCAATAGAAAATTTTGCGTTTTGGACAAACTTTAATCAAGTGCGAAGAGGGAGATACGTGATGAGGTTGTGTTTGTTGAGGTTGAAGGAACTTTACCAGAAGATAATTTAAAATCACTAAATTACAGTTGTTAATGATTTAATTTTTAATTTCAAAATGTTTGTGCAAAAATGAGGGGGAAGGATAAAGACCAAGCAGGTAGTGCGAGATAAATACATTATTATCGAATGTGCCCACGCAGAGGGCAGATTTCTTCTTGTTTGATTGAACCAAAACACCAATTTACAATTATTGATTCATGTCTTTTATCGGCTTAAAAAATATATAAGTATATTGTGTACAAAGGAGGCAAATTAGCCTTTTTACTTCGAACGTGAGTTTGCAAACACACACGATGCGTAGACTCAGGCTCAAGTCAGTGTAAAAAGACTTTGCCTCCTTGGTGCTCAGGACGGTTTATTTAACGTGTCAGGTTTAATATTAGGTTAAACAGCTACTTTAAGTACGGAAAGCATACAGAAAAACGCGTAAAATATGTTTGCGTTACATAAAATCTATTTTATAAACTGTTAGAAAAATCTGCATCGAAATTTAATATAAATGTAGTTAAAGTAATTTGCATATACCGCAAATTAAATTTCATTACATTTTTTATGCCTTCAAATCTTGTCAAATATTTAAAACTGAAGTAATAACTTAAAATTCGTCGACTTAATTGTTATTTACAATTGAAATACAAAATACGGGTGGAATTTTTTTTGAAATTCACTGTGAGTGTCAGAATTTAACACGTGCGCTTATGGAACTCGCCAACTTTCGACAGGTTTTTCTCAAAAAACGGGTTTCTGGAGCTCCAACTTCAAAAGTACCCCGGTGACTTGTTTTTTCTCCTAGAGGGTTTGTTCTAGGCTTAAAATTTTGGGAATTTATCTGGCCATATGTCCCTATGTGCAACTCCACATCGACAAAATGGTACCCTTCGTTGTGGAATGATACATATGATGAAAACAGAATCTAGCAAGTTTGAGAAACAGAAATTGGAAAAACTTCCTGAAAATAATTTAAAAACATAAATGAAGCATTGAAGCATGAGCATGAAGGTCTTATTGAAAGTAATTAAGACCCCTAAGTTCAGATTTCCCGATAAATTTTGCTTTAAAATGTGCACTTTCAATAAATTTGATTCAAACTAAGTCAAGCGGTGAAAATTATGATGAAAACTTTCCACTTATTAGAAAGATCGTGTCTTAGTTTACTAAAATTCGGTGATCTGGTACAAATGTTTTCGGTGAACCCAGTGAAACTGGAAAGGGAGGCTACTTTTACCAAAATTCGGTGAGCTTAGATGAAATATTTTCGGTGCTCCTAGATTCTTCGTATTAAAAAAGAATTTTAAAAATAAAATAACAAATGAGAAGTGAAAAATTCTACGAAAAACATTTTTTCAATTAAAGTATCTGAGATGTGTTTTCTTTTTGTATCTGTAATAAGTAACGTAAGTAAAATAAAACCTTTCAGATGAATGTTTATCTACTGTCATTTCAGAATGAAGTTTCCGATTTTCCAATACTGAAAGAGTCAGAGGAGGTTGGCGTTTGATAATTTTTCAGGAGAGACAAGAGATGTAACCGAAAATCAAATTTTCATTTTAAAAACCGTAACCAAGATACGTCAGTGCTGAATTGGATCATGAAAAGTATGATTCAAAAATATTATTGGTTTCCGAGAAAATGGAGCAGATATTTTTGGACGGTGATTAAATATTTAATTTTTAATTACCAAAAAAGTGGATTTCTAGCTACTGATTATTGAATCAATAAAAAAAAGTTTCATTGGAATATGTCATTAGGTTCCGAGTAAATGGAGGGGAATCTTCTTCGGCTCGATCCGCAAGTTTTTCCAACTTTGGAAGTTATTAATCCAGAATTCTGAAAAAATTACAAACAAAAATTGCAAAGAATGTTGAAAATGTCTTTATAAAAATGTCACAATATTTACTGGAATTTATCTGACTTCTTAAGCCTTCTTCATTTTCGCAAGAATGACGTATGTGCCCTTTTTGGAACGTCACCCCAAATTGTGATGAGAATTGAAATTAAGTTTGGAAACAGTTCCCTTGTACAATTCTCAAAGAAAAATATAGCATTTGGTCAAGAAGGGATTATTTTCCATAGGTTTTATCGCAGTTTGTTAAAGAAAAATCGACATAACGATCAAGAATATCCCTGCCGGAATGAATGAGCCCAGGTCAATATGTGCTACAGGCACAATGCCCATTAGAAATTTCGCCAGGAATACATTTGGACTAAAAAGTGGAGCGTGTGAGTTCGTGCCAAGACACTTGTTGACACAGGCTGTATTCATACACCCATTTGTGTGGACAGGGTGAATATGCGTGTCGAAAGGTCTCGGTTGTATTCACATCAACATTATTCCAGGTATACATACATAGGCTTTCATTGTTCCAAGCTGATCGAAGAAGGTCTCACACACCCGCTCTGCTGGCATTATGAAAGTTATTCGTCAAAACCTCGAAGGCACACCACCTAAATGAGTCCACGCCTATACCAGTCAGAACTTCTCTCTGCAGTAATCCAACAAACACCCTACTCGTTGTGAACTTGTGACACTTCGTGATGGATTAAGCAAACTTGCATGAAAGTATCAACGCGTGAAACCCTATACTAAGATTCTCTTCTCTATCCTCTCAAAATGTTAGAAATATGAGTATTGTGTTGCGATTGGCACTCAAAAGACTAGTTTCGCAATAAGGAATGACAAACTTCAGGGAAGATACTGTGTGAGGAGCTAGTTTGCTTTAATTTGTTCTTAACTATTTCCTGAAGTCTTAGTTTGAGTATCAGTCGAATACTAAACAAAGGGTAATTCTGATATAATTTCAGATGTATGTGAATTGGGATTTTTTCTTCTATTTTGAAATTTGAACCATTTGCTTCTTGCTCTACAATTAATTTTCCTTTCTTACATGCGCGTTTTTTGGATAGACAAAAATACATTTGTCTTGCTGTGCATGAAAGCCCTGTTTCGAAAAGATACGGTGGTTCATAGAAATATTAATTTCATTACAAGAAAGTAAATTAAACTTACATTATTATAATTTATAAATCATGCAATGTTCCTAATGTGACTATATCATGACATCTACCTGGCCCAATTTGTTTGGCTATTTTCCATTTGATTGTCTTTATACACATTCTTCCTCGTCGCATAAGAGTTTTTTTAATTTTAAAGTGATGTTAAAAAAAAAGGCTAAGACTGTATGAAGCAAGAAGGCGGAGGATTTTCAGTTATGTAACTCGTCGACCAAGAATAATCTAAGCAGTGAGGAAGAAAGCTGTAAAAACATCGTTTATTCACAGAACATGAGTTCAGTAGAACAATATTTTCCAAATTTTTGTAAGTCGAAGGTTTTCTTTCATAAATTCCATCTTGTAACAGTCGAAGCTTTAGTAATCAGACTCGCAATAGTAAATCTGAGTTTCCTATTTATAGTAGTTGTGGATTATTATTCAAACTTTTAAGAGTAGTGGGTTTTTTCGCTCTCGGCTCAGAATACTCATAATCAGAGGTCTATACTTTGACTTGTCAAGTCGAAGTTTGATATCTAACTATAACTTGCAATGTAATGAAAGTTTCTAATGTGTCCCCTACGGGTTTACACTTTCCTTGTACCTCTTGCCTATTCCTTTACACACCCCCACGCACTTACTTGATGATAGGAGGGGACCTACAGTTTTAGGTAGGTTTCAAACCACCAAGAACAACAGCTTTGAGTACTAAGAGAACCTTTTTCACTAGAGGTACCGGGCTCACGATTCTCCGGTGATGAACAACTCCCTTGCTAGGCTAGTGTCCACCGCATGCGCCACCGAGGCTCTTCCAGAGTGCCAGGCGGGATTTGAACCCACAAGCTTCCATTGACGTTTTTCCGAATTACAATAATCGAAAGTCGATATTCCAACTAATAATAGTCAAGGGCAGCTGTTCCGACTTGTAATACATGATGTTCTCAATTCCGTATGATTAGGGCTGATATACCGACTGATATTAATCAGGGTCGTTACTGCGACTAGTAATATTGGATATTTTAATTCCGTCTCATATTAGGCGAGGGTCGTTAATGCGACTTGCAACAGTGTTTATTTTAATTCTGACTTACAAAAGTCGAGGGTTGCTGTTAGGACTCTTAGTAGTCGATATGACAATTCAGACTCATTGTAGTCGATGTTTTATTTACGACTAACAGTAGTCGATGCTTAAATTTTGACTCATAGTATTCGTGAGTCGTATTGTGACTTGTAATAGTGGATACTTTAATTGAGACTCATAGTAATCGAATGTTACTATTCCGACTTGTAATAGTTGGCATTTTCATTCGAACTCTGAGTAGTCGATGTGTCAATTCCGACTCACAGTTTTCGATGTTTTTTAATTTCGACTTATAGAAGTCGAGGTTCGTTATTCAAGTGGCAAATATATTTCACAGGAATTTCTATCATAAGGGAAACTGAGTCTCCACAACAGGAAGAACGTAGTTCAAATGAATTTCCATAGATAGAGTTTACACATAAATGCAAAACGTCCAATACTAATTGTTACATACGTATAGTTTGCGTCTCTATTCCGAATCATAACAGTCATAGTGTAATTCATAGTGTAATAGTCAATACTTCAATTACGATTCTTAGTAGTCGAAGGTTGTTATTTCTACTTATAATAGTAGATGCCTTAACTCCAAGTGACAATAGTCGAAGTCAGCATTCTGACTTATAACATACAAGAATCGTTATTCCGACTGGTAATAGGCAATACGGTTGATCTCCGATTGACAATAGTTGTGGGTTGATAGTCTAACTTATATTCGTGAATGCTTCAACCCTGAAGTTTAATAGACGAGGGTTTCTACTATGACTTACAATAGGCTACACTCGATTATTTCTTCTTATAAGAGTCGGTGCATATTTTTGTTGGCTTATAGTAGTCTACGGCTGTTAATCTGACTTCAAATATTGGACAAACAGTATGTCATCTGCGCTATTTAATTATGATGGCGGACCTCCCAATTATAATTTACTTTGTGCCTTTTTTCTAGATACAATAGCCGAGTTTTCATTCTCTACTTAAAATCTTTAAGGCTTTCTTATATAGACTTGTAATAGATAAGCCACGTTTTTGATATACAGTAGGCTAGTATTATTATTTTAAACGTTCAACATTTGGCTCTTTCAGTTTTTACATTTGCATCAGAGAAGGTATGAGATTTGTGTAAAATTTGACCCCCCACCCTTTATGTCAAATGTCCACGTTTTGAGACACTCTGAACCCGAAAAACAACAGGTTTTCACGAATGTGTCTGGCTTATGCATACTGTATGTATGTCTGTATGTTTGTATCTGTGAGCACTACGGCTTTTGAAAGAATTAATCAATTAGATTGGCCTTTGGTACATTTGGCCATTTGGATAAAAATTCAAAAAGATAAAGCATTTAAAACAGTTTTGAGACTATTACTTAAATATTTAAAACTCCTGTGTACGGCTATTCACAGAATTCGGAAATTAAAACAATTTATCCTGTCGACTTTTTTTGATGAAAAAAATGGTCAGAGTTATAGCATTTTCAAAATTCAAAAAAACAAACGAAAATGAAACTTTTAAGCCAAACGACACATGATATGAAAAACAGTCAGAAGGAGAAAAACGTTTCTTTTTGAAAGCTCTACAAGATTGTCAAGATTAATTTTTCAATAAAATGTTAATTAACAAAATTGTTCTTTTATAGGATGCACACTTTTTTTTATGAAATAAGATAATAAAAATACATTTGTTTCAACATCAATACATATTATGAATTATAATAATATAAATTTATTGAAATGATACATTTTTCAGGGAAGCTGAAAAAAATGAATATAATATATTAAAGTAATCAAGAAAAATAAAATTTGTAATTTATTTTGCAATATCTGAATAAGCAGTCCCAGGCGCCCATAGCGCGCGATGCGATTTTTTGACTCATTCTTCTTCAAATCCAGCAAATAGAAATCAAAGGTTCATTTCTGACTATCACTGAGTTTTCACTTGTTTATATTACACTATCAGAGCCAATGAAACATTGCCTTCTCCTTTCTACCCTAATACCAATTCAGAAGCTCACAGCTGATTTCACTGAGCTACGCAGTTTCATGAATTTTCAAATAAATGTTCCATGGAGAATAGACATAAGGAGACCAAAGTCCTGTACATTGACTTCACCAAAAACGAGCCTTTTTCTACCTGATTTACATAATGCATTGAAATGTTAAATTTTCTCGAGCGCGGCGTTACAGTGACACACGTATGAATGGCCGCCGGCATGGTCCGTGTAAATATAACCTGTGATATAACCCTAAACAAAACAAAAATGCAAAATTCCTAAATCGCTGAAACAGTTTGTTGAGCCATATAAGAATATTGGAATGTGAAAACTGCTATATTTAAGTGGAAGTTCGATATCAGTTCTGTGATGTATATGTGTACAAGATGGAAAACTGGTAAGTTATATATGCTTATTGTTTTCATAAGACAAAAATTTGCTTATTTTCGGTTACATTATTTTGGTCTCCTTATGTCTATTCTCCATAACATGTGCCTTAAACCTCAATAGCGTGCTATGAACAGATTCCAAATTCAGTGTATGGTTGATATTTTTAATAAATTTCTAGCAGTGATTATAGACACCAGGCATAAAAAAGAGAAGAGAAGTTCTTTTTCGTAAAATCGCTTCATTAAATGAATTTTCCAAATTGTCGAATCGACAGCCAAAGATTTCCGAATTCCGACCAAAAACAGTCGATGATCATTATTCCAACTGATGCCAGTCAATATTTATCTTCTAGATCACAATAGTGGAATTCATTTTTTGGGTCAAAAACTAGATACACAAAGCAATGACTGCTCTCGATAAATCATTCATTTTTCCGATCAAAGTAATTTACAAAAACAGTGACCAATCACATTCGCATATAATTACCACTCTTCGTGAAGCTGAGAAAAGTTTAAGTAAAATTTTCTTTCTTCTATCACTAGCAAAAACTAATTATCCGTTCATTCTAGATTATTACCACCCTTTCGACGAATAATTGTTTTGAAAATCCAGCCCATTTAACATTTTTCCCCTTATTACTCAAATTGTATGAAGTGGGAGGCCGGAAGTGTGTTATAGGCTTCAATGGCAAGTCTGCCGTTTGTTACAAAAAGCTCTTAGATATTGTCCAATAAAAGATGAAAATGATCTAGATTCACTTTATTGAATCAAACACAAATGCTTCGGAAGGAAGTTATTTTCATAGTTCTAGATATTATTATAACAATATTTCTAGATCGAAACGTAAAAAAATGATCCGCATAAATTCATAAAAGCTCCGTCGGTTCAGCTAACGACCGCTGGTTTACTTCCTCTGATATCCCGGTATGAATACAGATATTTACACTGTATTTACAGCTCATTTGCTGCTTCGATCGTTGAGAATATATATGTTAATGCCTATATCTTCGATTATTCAAAGAGCGCGGTAACTACTCGTACTTATACACAAACGTGTACTATAAAGTTTCTATATGTAAATGACTTAGTTCTATGGTGCAAAATAGAGACCAACAAGTTCTTCAATTTATATCACTGGAAATTAGTCTATTTTATATAATTCTGTTGCATTTTTAATTACAATTCTATAACCTGAAAAGAAATGTATAGTCACACCGAAAATATTCGGTCTACACTCAATGAATTTCGGTAAACCTATCCGCCCTTTTCAGTTTTCTTGGGCTCACCAATAATATGTGTTCTACGCTCACCGAATCCCAGTGGACCTGGACATGACGAACTTTAAAATACCAGAGCAAACATTTATAAATTTTTCGTCCATGAAAATATTTTTCATTTAAATTGTGTTAGATATTCTTGTAGATTTCTCATAATTTTCTACCTTGTTTACCGATATATAAATAAATGAAAAAATTCTTCCAGAGCAGAAATTACAATTTTTATTAAAAATCAGACACTTTAAAACAATTTTCCAACTACTTACAAATTAAAAAAAAAATCATTTTCACATTATTGCATTTTGTTGTTGAAATACGATTCCACCAGGCGAAATAAAATTAATTAACATAAATAAAATACTAATAAGATTCCAGTCTTCTTTTACAAAAGGCTAGGTTTGTCATTGGAAATTGTACAAAATACGAAAGTGAAAGATAATAAAAAAGGAGATATTCGTAAGATACAGAAGGAAACACAGGGCGATATTTTCGGTAGCAAAACCCAATTTTCAGCATTATTTCCTTTTTTTGAAGACGGAATTGACATTAAAAATTGTGGAGAATTGAATTCTAGGATCAAAGAATATTTCAAGATCAAAATTATTGCCAACTTTTTTGGGTTGTTCATTTGTGCAAGAATTTCTTGTACATAGAGATTTTATTTGGAGTTTATTGAATTGGCACTCGACAATTATTTTCAAAGCTTTTTAATTTTTGATTTTCATGATTAAGCCTTGCTTTTTGCAAGAAAAACTTCAATAATTGTTTTTCTGTCGAACTTGTCATTGAAAATTGCAAGAATAAATTGCAAAATCATATAAATACAAATATTTATATTCCTAACTGGCAAGGGTTTCAATAGGGTCCGACGTTTCTGAAGTTTGCATCTGTACCTTGGAACCTGTTAATTTTACGAAAAATGATCCGAATATTGATGAAAGTAGACGCGATTTTCAGTATTTCTGAAAAAAGCAATGATCTAGCCTTGATAGATCATGAGTTACGATCTCCTGAAGTTGAAATTTTTAAATTTTTTTCTAGCAAATTTAAATCTTGCACTAGGATCACTAAATAAACCGTTTAACTAATAAAAAGCGATCTACTTAGTTAAAACGGTAGAAAGGGCTTTTTTAGTACAAGATGTCTGGACTAAGAAGAGTATTATGGAATACAAAGTAAATTAAAATACTTGAGTGTACCATTTGCCCTAAAATTTGTTTTATAAGTTATGATCATAAAACTGAAAAGAGTATAAAGAAGATTCAAATGTCACTTAATTTTCAATTTTTGTATAGACAATTCGGAATTTTTGTAAACAGGCATTGAATATTATATTCGGATACAATGTTACATTGTTAATTTTGAAACATTCAACTTTTTTTCTTTCTTCTTTTTTATGAAGCTGGGGTGAAATGGAACAAATTGGACGAAAGCAGTATTCGCTTTAATTCCCAGGAAAAAGGAAATTGGACACAGGAAAGGGGTTGGTCGACGAAGTAGGATCACAAGCGCGAATCGGTTTCGTTTTCAAAGTAATCGAGTCGACCAATGCAAAACGAGGGGTGCGAAAATGGACACTGATCGACATTGGGTCCACGCTAAAATTCGATTTCATCGTCCTTGGTTCCATGGAAACTGTCCGTTGTCCAGCATTACTAGCTCGATAAATAATATGAGGTACTTTCTTACCTTGGGAATCGCTAATGCTCTTTAGGATGAATTCACTAATTGTAAGATACACCACCAAGAGGAAAGATCCAGGTACAATCGTTGACACTCTTCTGCCAATAACATCAAATGAATTCTAGGCCAAATTTTCACTCCTTATCCTTATTACTCTATCCTTTTATCCTTAGTAAACATCTATGATAATTTAACGGTTAAACTTGAACGATTAGTAAAGAGTAGTAATTGACAGAATTCGGTTGGTCGTTGAGTTGTAACAGCTTGGGTTGCAACAATCCTGACGACACGATTAGACGATGACACTTATTTTGGAACAACACACACAGATTTTTGTTTAAATATCACGATTATCAAGGTATCGTTGAAACTCTTTTACCCTTGAACTTGGAACTTGAAACTTCAATATTGAAATTTGGAACTTGTGAACTTCACTCCGAGTATTCCGTTGATATTTAGACATCACTAGGAGATTTTTTTCTTAGGCCACTATATTATATTCCGTGACAATGCACAATTAAAGAGACATCCTTTCCATCACATAGAATTTGCCATTGGCAAATTTAGGCTCCCTTCAACTTAATCTGCACCGTATCCCCCATTTTTTTTAGGTTTAGGTCGATGTAATATACCGCAGAAACACTGAAACACGATAGAGGTTTTTCATCGTATTTTGCTGAAAAACACCCGATACAGTTAAGGTTTAAAGGTAATGGTCATTTTAAACTAAAAACAAAGTATTATTGAGGGATATTAAAACGCAAGCATCCTGAAGAAGTGGGATACGAAACCTCTATCGCCGAGGGCTGTTTCGCTGGAGGGGCTGAAAGCCACCCACTGCTGCATGTATTTAAGCTTTTTGTCTCCATTTCGTTCCCGTTTGTTTTAAGCAAGTCTGCTGTCTGGATTAGTCATAATTCCAATGAAAATCCCTCGAATGAGAAATCCGCCCGCTTATCGCCTTTCGTCATTGCCAACGCGACGTATCTCAATAAAAAATTGTCAGAGATGTGCAACGTAGAAAGAAATTTTTGTTGTACTTTCACGTTCTTGAAGTGCAGAATTTGCACAATACAAAAAACATGTGGAAAGCATGAAGTTTAGTTTTCAAATTGATACACCATTCGAAAACGGAATGAAAGTACCAGCTTTTAATGCTAAAAGCCTTGAACTTTAATACTTTTTAAAGCTTCCATTTTTGATACTTTTAAATTTGTAACCCAAATTGAATTGTTATTATATAAATTAGATTGGCGAATATCTATTTTTTTCTGGCAAAAAAACTGTAATTGTCGTTAATGATCATGAAAAATAGTAGTGTAGAATCGAAAATAATCTTCAAGATCTAATAAATGCATCTAAAGGATGCCAGTTTATTCAGAAATGTTGTTTGTATGTGGCAAACGTAATAAAGGAAAGAAGGCTTGTTCAAGCAGTCATAGGAATATTTTAATTTTTTATTCTTGATATTCTCTAAATTTTAATCATTGAGAAGTGGCTCACTGAATCGAATCAGTAAGGATTATCGCTGTTTCACAACACAAACTCACTGATTCAAATAGCTAGAAATGAGTCATTGATTCAAACAAGTAAGGAATCTCACTGATTCAAAAGAGTATTTTCAATGTGACACTAATATTTTAAAGACAAATCTGTTGATGTGTACAAGAAAACAAATTTATTTTATCGTAATCATATAAATAAAAACAGGAAACGTTTATTTATTCAAAACACAAATTATTGCTTTGTTTCCTGCTTGAAAAAGTGTTTCTATAATTTATCTATTTATATCAGGCAATTAAGTGACAAAATTTATTTTTGGGCGCGTTTAGGAAAAACTAACATATAAAATGATAATTTTCCTTAACTATTGAAGCATCTCATATTTTTAATTATTGATTATCAATATCCGGTCTATACTTTAAAAAACTTCTAGAGGAAAATATTTACCAAATGGTAGGTAACCCTCCGATATTTTCAAAGTAGAACATGGAGAGTGTGTATAGGAAAATAAGTATGAGGCTTCGATTTCGAATATTTGTCGATTTTCAATTTTGAGGAACAAAAATGGTTATGAGGTTTTTAACTGTACCTGAGATTTGGTATTCCTAACACATTAACGAACTGAAATTAAAAGATAATATCTAATGCGATAGAGCTTACAGAGTTGGGTTTGATATCGACACACCGAAAAAATTGAATTCTCTTTCTAAAAATAATAACACTTTAAACAATTTTTGGTTGAGGACTATACGGAAAGAATCAAAAGTAAAAATAAAATCTTTTTAAATCTAATTCAGACTTCCTTTCTGTTTTTTATTATTTTTTTCACGTGATTTAAGTAATATGGAATACGTGTGATTGAACCTCTCATTGAAACCCATCCCTCCCTTTTGATAATTCATCATCTCAGTTACACTTTTCTGGATGATAGCGCCCTAATAAAAAACTTTGATTAATAATGCTTTTATGTCTAACGACCCGGCGCGTTTGCCAGACCATGAAGATCGAAGGTAGACTTGACTCTCGACCCAGCGATCGTAACGTGTAGTAACCTGAGGCTTTAATGTCGCGCGTCATGAATAAAATTGTTGCTTCTCCTTCACGTAGGCAACAATACAACACTCGCGTGCACGTGCGCCTCATAAAATCATAGACAATATTTATTATTTCATGTGTTTTCAAACAGATCTTGAGTGCCAAGCCGAGTGACGAGCCGACTTTTTAGCTTCTGAAAAATGTTGATCGACAGTGTTAGCGACAGCTACACAGCCCTCGGACGTGATTTATATACCGTCTCTCAGTTTTAGTTTTGCGGATAGTTGTGGCTTTCAGCGAGTTTTGGCGCACCCTCGAGATCTTTGGAGGGCACCACTGATTTTTCGACATTTCGCGCGCGCCGAAAATAGAAGGTGAGGATGACCCACGATGGGCCGTAGGCCGTGTAGCACGGCTTTTGCTACTGCCGGCTGCCACAACGTGTACCTCCTCTACTAACGTATCCCACCCTCGGTTTTACCCCTTCCACCGAATGCACCCCTTCCCTTCGAACCCCTCGCCAATCCGAAGTCTCCTTCCCAAAGACCCTCGTAACCCTGGCGCATGCGCAACCAACCCTCAACAGATCCTGGCTCCTAGGGGAGAAGCAGCACCCGCGCCCGGAGAATCCGACCAGTGTTGCCAACTCCGGGAAAAAATAAAGCGGTTTACTCGCATAATTACCAGAGCTTCGTGGCGTCGCAGGCGTACTGAACCTCGTAACCAGGGACAAAAGAATCCCGCGCACAATGTAAATCAATTTTAGGTTTTAACAGGAAAAACGGTTTCACGTTATTGGGCTGGTCATTGGCCTATACCTCAGATATGTATATTCATTTTTTAATAATTTTTAACAAGTCTGAAAAGTGCATAGAAAAATAGTCTTGTATAAAAAATAAACTTTAGGACAAACATATTCTAGTTAGGGCAAAATTTAGAGTAATATATTGCTCAAACATATGATATTTCGTACAATTTTCATATACATGTTTGGAGATTTCGATAATATTGACATTTTTACATTTTCTCTTGTGCAAGAATGACAAATGTCACTAACAATGAGAATTGTATTATAATATCTTGAAATATATTCTTGATGACAGACTGTTTTTCATATAAATTACGTTAGAAGACTGAAATCTTTAACCTTTTAAAAAGAAGAATCAGTTATCTTAAAAAAAAATTTCTTGGTCGAAAAAAACAATTTTGTATTATTTTCAATGACAACTCTGGCAGTTTATAGTATAAAAAATAGTTATCTTCCTGAAAAAAATTCTTGCAGAAATGGTAAAATATATTTTTGTATTATTCTCAGTAACAAGTCTTCGAAAATCGTATAGACAAACATCCTGGTACTTAAAAGTAAACTTCAAAAGGAACATTATATATTTTGGAACGAAATTTAGGAAATGATATTCTTCAAATATTTAATAATTTGTAAATTTTCCAAATTTTTTGGATAAAAATTACATTTTTCATTTATTTTTGTACAAAATGACAAATTTCAATAAAAATTGTATTAAAATATTCTGAAATATATTTATATGGTCAGACAGTTCTGTAGAGTTAAGATTTTATAGCCTCATTTTTTCAGCAAGAGAAATATACTGTATGAAATACGAAGGTAGGTCATTACGCTAATGATGTTAGAAAGACAAGAAGGAAAGTTGGAAAACGGCAATACTTTGAGTTTTTCGGACTCGTATATTCTAAAGTTCTCTGTAACACGCGTCGTATGATTTCACAACAAATTTAGAATTTTTGAAAATTTTTGTACGTTTTGCAAAATTCAGCCTATTCAATTGAAATTCTAAAAAAGAGTTCTGTCCATCGTAAATAAATTTTCACATTTAGAATGAAAATAAAAATCACATCTACTTAGTCAAAAGTTTGAATCAACTAACTTTAAAATCATGTTATTTTATGTGTGTCGAGCTGACATAGTTACTTTATGAGATCTACTCCTTGCAAAAGGAATTCTTGTAATGTTATTATTCTTCATTAAAGAAAGACGAATCCGTTAAAGTTCAACCTAAGAACATTTTTATATCGATTCGAAACTTAAAGCAGATACGTTTCACTTATGGTTCATGATCAAATAAGTGAACATTTACAAAAAAAAGGAAAGGAATCATTAAGAATTGAAGAAAAATGATACCTTGTTTATATACTTATAGCCCCGTAGACTATATTAATTTAAAGAAGGATTCTAGTTCGTAGACTTATAGTCTTCTTTATTTATGCTTATTACTATTCTAAGCACCATTTACTTATTCATAAGACTGACTTGAAATATAACACTTTCAAGACCCTATATGCGAATCAACGACACTATAATATACCTCCTTTGAATACAGAACACTGGAATACTTGCCAGACTCTACTATCCAAAATATATTTTCATCCCTATGGTAGATTGGAGCCTCCAATTCTCAATATTATTATTATTTATCGGAATAAGTGCATTATTATTGAAGGTCGTATCTTCTAGACTTGTTCAATATCAGATCTTGGTGTTTCCCAAATGTAACGTCAATATCATATCTGATAAAGCCAGAGACACAGACCTTCTTCGATACAACCCTCGACCTGATAAAAATTTCCTGCAACAGCTTTCTCTAAAGAGATTACGTAAACACATTTTGCACATTCCAAAAAGTTATTAGTCAAAGCAATAAAATATTTTCGATGTTTATTCTTACTTTCAATAATGCTGAAAACATACCGTTTGTGGCTTAGAAAGCTTCAGAATTCAAAATCAAAACCCATTCGATATATATCAGTCAGAAAAAATATTAAATATCGATTATTGGAAAGCTTCGATGTAGAATGCAACAAAATGCTCAAGAAGTCTCACAAGAAATTAGATTCCTAAGGCACTGCATCTCAACAGATAAGGGACTTTCAGAATTCTGATCCCTTTTAAAGTTTATAAATACCATCAACGATGGTCAGTAATGTAAGCATTAGATGTGAGATCGGTAAAAAGTATTTTGAACAATCGTCAATGACAAGTCTCATCTTTCTTTCGAATTATCTACTATACTATAAAAGCTAATCTCGTCAAATATTTCTGAACAAATACCCACCATCAATGTGCCCAGAGAAACCTATTAGAGAATTATCGGACCTAATCATAAATCAATCGAAATTATCTCAAGTGCCAGATTAGGGGTAGATTATCTCTAGGGAAGTCTCCAATAGTCAATTATTAGCCAATCAATAGCACCGCGTTAATTAGCCCGAATGGAGGATATACAGATATTATAGATACCTGGGTATGCATTTACAAGACTTGTCTTTAAGAGTGATAAACTCAGTCTGGTATGAACAGACTTACATGCAATGAATTAAGAAATTTGTCTGACTTATCAATAGCTTCGGAGGAGGTGATAAGCATTGAAAATGAGGCTTGGTGATGTGAAGAAATGAGGGCTAATGGTGGTAGAAACGCGGGAAGCGGTGTAACGTAGTCGAGTAGCCACGCGTCCTCCGTACGCTACCGCGCCGCCACTCCATATTGATTTTCTACAGCGGTTCCTACGATTCGTCCGTAGAAACCCTGCCGGGCTCCTCGCTCTCTCCTTCAGCCTTCTCTTCTTATAACCTAACCTTCGCAATTGCGAGACCTGTTCTCACGCATTAGCGCGTTCCTACAGAGAACGTGCCCCCATAACCTGTCGCGGAATCTATTGATTTTCGCCTTCTTTCTATTGTTTACGAATTAGATTTTAGTGTGCCACAGGATCTAAAAGGAGAATCTACTCGCCTTTCACGTAATGTAATGTTTTAAAGGATGGTTGTGATGTCTCTCTTTTAATCTGGATGTTTAGCTCTAAGACAATTCTTTTAAGAATTAAGTTTAAAAGTAGCCTTAAAACGGTTAGTATAAACATTCAATAAAAACTGATTTAGCAAACCCCATAAAATCTTTCCCGAAAACCTTTTTAGCAGAATAAAGTAAGCTCCTTAGCTAAGCTACATAATAGCCTTGATAGCAATGTCCCATAACAAATACTTTAGTAGAAAAAGATAACAAGTCCCTGGCAATGACCTGCACGAATGGCCAAACTAATATCCTAGAAAGAAATTCTCTGACAACAAATATATATATATATATATATATATATATATATATATATATATATATATATATATGTACAGTATAGGGGAAATCACCCTAAAATTGATAATGATTTACAGTAAATAACCATAATTAACATTTTGGAATTGATCCTATGTTGCCTAACAAAGTTTCATTGAAATAATAAAATTAATTAAAGTACCTGAAAAAGAAATTAATTTTTACCCTTAAAGAAATTTGTCTTTTCTGTATTCATACTTTTTATAAAATGAAACTTTTCTGGGGCATTTTTATACATTAATATCAAATTGTAAAGTTTAATTAACAATACAGTAATGACAAAAAGTGCTAATGTTTATTATTTATTAATATTTGAGGACTTTTCATTCAACATTGCTTTTTACAACAGTAACGTAGGTTGTAAAATTTGATGTTATAATATTTATTCCTATTATAAGACAAAAGTTTTTAAATGGGAATGTTCGCAAAGCACTACCATCAAGTGTTTTTTCTCTCATGGCAACTTCCTGTTGAGAATGGTAAATTTTCTAACCTATTTTGCGACTTATGTTACTTAAACTGCCAGTTAATACAACCACGGTTTTATTATTGAATTTGAGAATATCACTTTTTCCTAACTTCAATTTTCTATATAAAGTATTAGTCTTTCCAACTCTAAATGGCAATTATTAAGTTGGGAGTATATCTATAATTGATGTTGAAAAAGTATTTCTTCATATCGCTGTGGCAATTAATACTATTTTTACGATTATATCCTAAATTGCTATCGAACTCTTGTAAACTCTTGTGAAAATAAATAGTATAATGCTAAATTTTACAACCAATAGTTTCTACGTGTAGATAACAGTAGATAATCGATTAGAAACCCCACAAACTTTTATTGTTTTAGGGAGTCACTCGGAAAATATATCATTTTCAGGAATAAGGTAAGCACACATTTAGCGTTTTTCTATTATCGTAAATTGTGATTATATGAGAAAGTGTCAACAATTTTAGCTGATATAATTGATCGAAAAATAATAATAGCTTCAACCACTATTCGCAGGTGTCAAAACCGTGCTTTCAGCAGCGTCTAATAAAAATCTTTGATACAGCTCATTAACTAATTTCATCATATTTTTCCTATAGCAAAAGCTAATTGAATATACAGACTTGTTTGAAATACGAAAATGGAGTTAAACGCTATGGAATTTGTTCCTACCTATTTTAGGGTGGACTCCATTCTACATGTATAAATCTGCTTGTTTAGCACTAAGCCAAATGACATTTCATTTAGAAATGAAATTTCAAAGCAGCGAAACAATTATCAACAGTAGAAATGGAAAATTATAATCCCATAACAAGGTTTCAGATCCAACGCATCAGCACCAATTAGCAGTCCTGATAGAAATCTCGAAAAGGAATTCTATCCGTTCGAATCTACATAAGGTCATAAGGTGAAGTGAAACCAAATAAATTTGATATTCGTAACCACATAATTCCATATCATTACACAGGTACACAAAACAATAAAAGTGCCATGGTCACTAAGCCAGACCACCATACCTATATGTTTTTGGGGTCGCTGAATCCGAATATGGTTTCAGATTTGCTCCATTACGTCACGTTTTTGAGAAAACTAGCCTTTTTGGCCATTTTTTAAAAACAAAACAGGATGCGAATCTGACGTTCTAAAAACTTCTAGTATGGCTCAAACTGAAGATTGAACCTTGTGTTTTAATTTGATTATATAGAAAGAATTATTTCCGTTGCCTGTCTTTTATTTAATATCTCAAGGTTATAGGTAACCGGATTTTAATGCGCGCGCTTGCTCACCATGCCGCCCGGGTGGTAAAAAGTGGTGAGCGAGCGGGCGCGCTAGATGAGGGAAATAATTTTTTCAATATGATTAAATAAAAATAAAAAGTTTAATCTTCAATTCGAGCAGTACTAGAAGTTTCTGGAAACAAATTTTCATTCAGATTAAGTCCACGGACAGAATAAAATTAATTCCGAATAATTTCGCTTCCAATCAGCTCCTCATTCGAATTCAATCTGAATGATTCAACCATCAATTCGCTGGCGGATTAACATTCACGCCAAATGAGTCTGTTTTCATTCTGTTATTATTCTTATTGATTCTGAAACATTCTAAGACATTTTTTTATTCTGCTTTGACCAGCAAACTCATTTGATAGTTTCCAATCTAAACGCGAATTTATTCCGAATGATTCCGTTGTCAATCCACATTATTTCAAATGATTTCACATAATTCTGAACGAATGCATCCAATATATAATTTTGAAACGTGATTCAATATGATTATACATTATTTAAAAAATTTTTTAAACTCTGTATAAATTTGTTCTCATTCCAAATGATTTCGCTTTTAATCCGAATGACACTGCATTATTTTGAACAAAGTTTTTATTCCGTCTAAATCTGTTCTTATACTTAAATCATTCTCAATAATTGTGACAGGTCGCGGATTGGATTGGAATGAATGTCTGAATAGAGGTCGGATTCATTCGGATTTGGACGGAATGCAATTTTTCATAGAACTATAGGGGTCAGATTTTTCGGGATGATTTTTGTCATAAAAGACTGGGTTATTTTCATAGACGAAGGATTCCTTTGGACTGATGTAGTTACACATATCGGAATTAAGATAAGACATTTCAGAAGCACTTTAAATTTCCGTTTATAGAGTTTTCTTCTTTCAAGGGTATAGTTTTAGATGAGTATAATCTAATCACAGTTTGATGATACGACACGAAATCGCAGATTGATCCTCTCATTAGAGAATTTTGATTCGGAGATGGTCATCATATATTTGCGTGAAGAATCATCTCATTTTGGGGTAATTCATGATGAATTGAAAGCTTTTCGAAATATTCCGGGTTTATTCCATGACGGTCCACTCGAGAGTCGATTTCGCTTTTCTTCTGCACGGGTCGATATACGCTCCGAAATTCAATGTACCGTGAGCTATATTTACAACCTTTAAGTTTGTCATCCCCTGAAAGGAGCTCAAATCGAATATCAATACGGATTTGTACTATTTCAAATTTCTCACTCTGAAATGCGAGACGGCATCTTGTATACTTCTATTCTTTCTGGAAGCACGGAATTTAAAGAAATATGGCTCTCAAGTCGGTACTTTCATTCATATGAGCATTTAAGTAAACGATTCTGCTCAAAAAGCTGTTACAAATCTTGAAATTTTAAATGATTTTACTATCGTAAACTGTGGCTGATATGCCAGAGCAATTTTAGTATATTCAGAAATAAAATTTTGTTTTTAATCTCACAAATAATTTTTGTCAACTTTAAAAACATTTTATTATGGGAATTATAGATTATATATTTCGGTGCTTAATAGTGATCCTTGCGATACAAAATTTTAGTATAGTGTAGCAAAGGAGGAAAACTCAAGATTAATTCGTCTTAATTAAGGTAAGCGAATTGAAAAAAATGTCGGGGAAAGGTATTCACAGTTAATATTCCCAGTGTACAGGGAGTCGAAAGGAATTTCCAAAATGATTATTCAATAAAATGCGTCATAAATCACGGAATATCTATGACTCTATATTTTATTGCAGTGTCTCAGAAGAGTTATATCCGTATGCTATTCGCATTTAGGTTTTTTAAAACAAAATGTGCTTTTGAGACATGGCAATGACATTTTATTTTCATAACCACTTTGAACTCATATTTGAGAAAAACAAGGCAAGCTAAGCAAAGTCTTTGAACACTTAAATTCGAGCTAAAATTAGATTCTGAGATCTGAGAACAACGAAATAAGTATTATCTGCTTGTTTTTAAAATTATATAAATATAATTTTCCTAAGATGTAGCCAATTTTAAAGAAATTTTATTTACTCTACAGGGTTTTACAAGATACTAGGAAAAATTCGAGTCAGTTTTAAACATATGTAGGACTTTAAGGGAAGAAATATAAAAATATTTCAATTTCGGAAATCTTTTCAAGTTTTAAAATATTTTTATTATCTTCATAAATTCTAAAATTCCTGAATATCTTTGAAAATGATTCTAATTTTTTCTAAAAAGTTTGTATATTCTTAAATCTAAATAATTGCCTCAAAATCTTCCAGATTATTTTTTAAAAATTTTGGTAATCTTTCTGAATATTCTAAATATATCTTAAAATTATTTGAATAAAAAAATTTAACTTGCAACATTGATCATTTCAACTTTAAAACCCTCTATTGTCTTTTTCAAAATTTTAGAAAATCGTTTGAAATGTTTTGAAACCTTTTTCAATGTTCTCTTAAAATTCATTTTTCAAAGCCTGACTAGGATTACGGAATTTTCCGTAAAACTAACCGCTGAAGTACAGCGCTTGGAATCTTAAGAAAACTTTTTTATTCTCTTAAAACCTTTCGACATTTGTAAGAAGTATCCTTAAAAATTGTGTAAAATTTAAAAATTCCTAAAAATGTTCTTAACTTTTTGTATAAAATCATCAAACGTCTACATTTTGTTTAAGATTTTTTGAAATATTTTGAAATTATTTAAATTCTTTAACAAATTTTAAACCTTCTAAATAACTTTTAAAATGATTCAAATTTTTCCAAAAATTTCAAAATATTCTGCAATGTAAACGCAATTGGCTCAAAATCTTACAGATTCATTTCTGAACATTTTATAAATGTTTTTAAATATTCTCCTAAAATAATTATATAATATAAAAAATCATTTTAAATGTTCCCAGGAATCTTAGGAAATTTCTTTCATTCTCTTGAAACCTTTCAAAATTCTTAAACAGCTTCTAAACTTTGTGTTCTTCAATTTGATATTTTGTAATTTTGCAAAACTGAACAATATTGCTTTACAATCTCCTACATTATTTTTCGAAACTTCACGAAATCATTAGAAATGTTTTGAAATCTTGTTCAATTTTCTCTTGAAATTTATTTTTGAAAATAAACAGTTACTTTGTTGATTCTCTTGAAACATTTCAAAATTCTTAAAAAGCTGTATACACTTCGAAAATTAAGATATTCTAAATTTTGGTATATAATTTCATTTTTTTCATTTCTTTAAAAGTGTGCAAAAGTTTACAAATCATAGCCTGACGGAAAAATTTTAAGATCAGATTTATTTCCCAATATTAAAGAATCATTATATGACATATTTTACATCTCGACATGCCAACGGCCATACCAAGCTGAAAACCCCAGTTCTCGTCAGATCACTGAAGTTAAGCAGCGTTGGACGCGGTTAGTACTTGGATGGGTGACCATTCAAGAATACTGACATGAGTGCTGTTGGCACATCGTGGGTGTGGTGAGCCCACACTTGTAGTTATTTATAACTACAAGAAAAACCTAGAAACACTACCCGAATCGGGTAGTGTCACGCCTACCCTGAAAGGGAAATGGTTTAATGGTATATATATATATTTACTAAGTAATAATAATAATAGGTAAATAATAGGTAATAAGATTACCTATTTGGAAATTTTGATTTAGAAAATTCATACTGTAGAAAATTCGTAACCTTTATTAGTAGATAAACAAACTAAAAAAATCCATTAAAAGCTATATCCACACAGTGTCGCTACGAATCGCATTTTACGACAACAATGTATGCGAGAGCTCGAGACTACAACTTTTACAGGAAAGGATAAATGGTTTTAGACTTCATGCTCTCGCGTCAAACTTTGCAGGTTAATTTGAAATTAACATCTATACTAGATTCAACTTTCCTGATTCCCTGTAAAGACTTTACCTCTACGTATTTAACTGATTATTTTCACTGCACCAAGAATACCTAAACCACTTTTATTGCATTATTAATTGACTGCAACAATTTATTAGAAAATATAAAAGAGATAATATAAAAAAAATAGATTTCTGGTGGTGCTATAGGCACTAAATGTCACTTCCTATAAAGCGTTTAATAAAGTAATGTGATAATAAGGTAGGCATGAAACCGTATAACGGGAAAAATCCACCCCTCGGAAAGCATCTCCCACGAGTTTCCGAGCGCAATTTCAGGAAATACGAGATCCTTCTGGCAAGGATGAGCTATTTGGGGAGACGAAAAATTGCGGATCCATAATTACGTGCGTGCAAGGATGCTCTGATATTGCGAAAGCTCGCCCCTATACTTTGCCTTGTGAATTTCATTTTCTCGACATGCTTTGTACATATACACTCGAGTACCTCTTATCACTATATAAATATGATATGCTTATTTCGAAATGCCTTCTTTTAAATTAAAATTTCCTTGAACTTATTTTTCTGAAAAAGGAAAAGCTTGACTGATAACGAAAATATCTTTGCAATGAATCATATTTATTTCAGAAGCATTTGAGTTTTTGATGTTCCTCAAAATAGAGCCATTTATAATTTGTCCTGCTCTATATTATTTTAGTCTACCTAAAATTAAATTAAAACCTATTCCTTTGTACGTCTCTGCTTCAGGAATTTCCATATAATTCTCGCAGGCGGAGAGAAAATGCAATAAAGCTCATCTGTAGTCCATAACTCTCTGGGAAGCATGTTGCTTAATGTATATAATATAATTTTAAGAAAAGGGTTAAACAACCACCGCAGGGTCCCACTGTGAGCAACTGCCATCTAAAAAATGACACCGGCTCCCAGTACAACCGCGGTAAATCACACTTATGGCTACGTCTCACAAGCGTGAGATGGGTGGTCACAGGGCACGATGAAATCACAACGACAGGCCGGCGAAACCCTCGTGTGTCTTGAGGACACGAAGCCACCCAAGGATGACAGCTTTCTGCATCCATCTCGCAAGTGCCTTGGCATATTTTTGGCACGCGCGTATGGCTTTAAGGTTACGAAACAGTGATAGTTTCGCACCTCCGAGAGCTCCTATCACGAGGACAATTAATTGTACCGAATGTTTTAAGTACATTCGTTGCAGCTCCCTTTTAAGGTCTTGATACCTATGGTCTTTTTCTTTCTCCTTGGCAGTGATGTTGTATTCGGAAGGAGCCGCGAATTCGATCACGAATATAGTGATTCGTTTATCGAAGTCCTGGAGAACGATGTCAGGCCTCGAGTGTGCAACGGAGACTGCTGTCCGAAAATCGTAGTTCCAGAAAATTTGGCTCATCTCGTTTTGGACAATTGACTCGATCTCCCTTGGAGCGTTCGGCAGGGAAGGGTCGCGGCCAACACCGTAAAAGCAACAAAGATGGTAATAAAGCACTCTTAGGGCCGCATTATGTCTGTAGGTATACGTCCTTCCTGCGTGGGTGGGACACCCCGATAGTATGTGTTCTAGGTACTCAGCGTGTGCATGGCACGCTCTTCACCTATCGCTGGGAACTTATTGACATAAATTGCAATCACGGTATGCTAAGGTGGAAATGACACCGTCCTGACATGCGAAAATAAAACCCTCTATAACTGAATTAAGCCCTGATGAGTTGAGGAAAGCAAAAGTTTGCTCCATCGACAAGGACTGCTTTTCTAAATTTCTGTGAAAGTTTCCGTGCATTTTCTTGTCGAGTAGCTGTTGGTGAAATTTTTCAACCTCTGCTTTCTTCACTTCTGCTTTTAGAAGTGAAGCATCTAGATGGAGTAATGCACTTTCCTCACTTCTGATGTTAAAATTCAGGCCAAGGGTCTCGGCCGCTTTCTCCACGGCTTTGTAAAAGGAAGGCTCCTTCGCCAATCATCTCGTGGTTCCTGACCATTTTTAGGACAGGATCTCTGCCATTCGCAACGGCGTAAGCTGCACTTAGAACAATTCGGTTATGAAGACCCTGGAGATTCAGAAGTCCGCGTCCGCCTTGACGGCGTGAAATTTATAATCGCGGAACTGACGAATTGATATGCAAGCTTTTATGCATATGCATGATCTTACGTGTGGTGATATCAAGGGCCATAAGCTCTTTCTACGTCAATTGAACCACCCCAAACGAGTAGAGCACAACCGGGATGGCAAGCTTGTTAGTCGCAGATACGTTGTTCAACGCCGATAGGTTGGAAGATCAAATATGCCAAAAAGATACTTATATCCACAAGCTCAAGGTCCTTGGGAACGCCAGTAATCTTTCATTTCTTCAGATTAATATTGGCACACTTGTCCAATCCAAAGTCCATCGCAATCTCTCCTGTGTACTTCTTGACGATATTTATAGCAGTTTGAAGTTTGCTTTTACCTGAGACATTCAGGTCATCCATATAAAATACATGAGTGACCTTATGCTCGCGCTGATTAGTGTCACCACAGAGGCATCCAGAAGAATTCCGTGGTGCGAGAGATAGAGGCAGAAGTGTGATGCAAAAAAGCAAAGAGGCTCATGGTATCACCCTGAAAGACGCCCCTCTGGAAGGTGACGTTGCTCGTTGTCACACGATAATTTCTAGATGAGATAGTGAATTTAATTTTCCAACGAGGCATCAATCTCTCTATGCATCTCACTATGTGTGGATGCACCTTCAAGCTTTCCAACAGACAGATGATAAGTCTGTGAGAGTTTAAATCGAAAGCTTTCCGGTAGTTGATCGGATTGTCAATTGTCAATTGCCATTGACAGGACGTGCTGATGGGCTGCAGCGTCTTTACAGATACACCTGTCAGTAAGCAGGTTCTCTCGACAGCCTGCTACACCTTTTTTTGATCCACGCTGTTCGTACATATCTCGCCACACAGGCTTAATTCGTCGAACAATCCTGTTGTTCAGGACAGCTGTAAAGATCTTATGCAGTGTGTTCAAACAAGTTTTTGGCCTGTAATTCTATAGTATAGTATAGTGCAACCTAACACCAGCCACTGCGGAATGGGCGTATTCGACTTTAAATATGAGGTGAATATGCTGGCCAAATGTTTGTGTGTAGAAGTAAACTTCTTCCACCAGAAGTTCTTGATACAATCTGGTCCAGCAGCGGCAAAGTTCTTCGTGCCACTAAGTGCTTTTTTCACCTCTTCAGCAGTGAATGATGGACATTCCTCTTCAGATGTAATGAGGTTATCGAAAAACTCTACCTCCTTGGGCTTGGGTGGATTTTTGACAGAAACAGGGAAATCACTGAAGAGGCGCGATGGGTCAGTGAGAAACTGTTGATTCTCCCTGATCCGCCTCTCCCTCTTCTGTATTCTCCTCCTTGCGTCAGATGACAGTCATATTTTGCCAACAATATGCTGTTTGATTGTCAGCAGCTTTGACTTGTTCATTGTGTGATTCAAGTTCCGCAGTTCTTAGGCAAACTTTCTAACCCTTTCCGTGAACGGTCTACCATATGTCATGTAGTCAATCACACATTGAACAAGGGACGCATTCTGTCTTGCCCATACAATCTTCTCGTCCAGTTGATGCAAGCGTCTTTTGGTCTTTTGATCCATCGTCGGTTTTAGTCTTCGATTTGAATCAGCCAAAGCTCTCGCAGCACCATAAACTGAGCAATTGATGGCCCAGAGGTCGGACTCTTGCGAGATATCCCCACGAAGAGAGGCATCCATTTCAGCCAGATCTTGGGGCTTAGAAGGAATTTGCATGTTAATGTTCCTCCTTGTCCTGAAATCGCGATCATCTCTCAGAAGGTGCCTACCTTCCGCGGTTGGTCTCAATGTCGCTTTCTCATCTTCGTCTGCAGCTTGATCAAGTAACGGTTGGGGAAGCGCTCCGCGTACATATCCATTTTTCCGGAGGTAGTCGGCTTGATTTCGCAAAGACTGATACGAAATTTGCTGAAGCTCAGGGTGTTTCTGGCACCACAGAGTGTGTATATGCGCCATAAAGCCTCGGTAAACAGGAATAATGCTAGCATTGTATTAGTCTAGCAAGTCATCCTTGAGTTGATCCGTCCACTCAATGTGGGCGTTTCGTCGGTTCGTCGTCGTGTTTTCATCTAAATTATTTTCAGCATCCCGAAATCTAGGATGATCGGCATTGTCTGCCGACCCATTGTCGGGTGCTCTGCGCGTTCGATCGTTTTGAACCCCATCTACAACTTTTTGATGTTTTGGTGGTGTCATTGTTGTTCCCACGAGCAGCTAGGGAAAGAGTTCGTCCATCCTTGTAGAGCCCCGCGTGCAGGCTGCATACTCTGAGAGGTCGCCCGGTATCCCAAAGTCACCGTTTAAGACACTTCACCTAGGTGCCATTTAGCTTTCGGCACGCTTACGGGTTATTCCTTCGGGACCATCCCTGGACAATTGTCCGTGACTGCTCATTAATTATTGTAACCATAATCAGCAGAAACCCTTGGCACAGGGACCATCTATCCGCAACTCGAAGACTCGTTCGGTGGCTTTGTCATAGGCCCTTCAGTTCTATTCCAAAGGAATCGAAACCGAAACCATATATATATATTGTTGGTCGCGACCCTGCCCTGCCGAACGCTCCAAGGGAGATAGAGTCAATTGTCCGAAACGAGAAGTGCCAAATTTTCTGGAACTACGATTTTCGGACAGCAGTCTCCGTTGCGCACTCGAGGCCTGACATTGTTCTCCAAGACTTCGAGAAACGAACTATATTCGTGATCGAATTCTCGGCTCCGTCCGAATACAACATCACTGCAAAGGAGAAAGAAAAAGAGGAGAGGTATCAAGAGCTTAAAAGAGAGCTGCAACGACTGTACCCAAAATATTCGGTGCAATTAATTGTCCTTGTGATAGGTGCTTGCGGAGGTGCGAAATTATCACTGGTTCGTAAACTTAAAGCCATACCCGCGTGCCAAAAATATGCCAAGGCACTTGCGAGATGGATGCAGAAAGCTGTCATCCTTGGGTCGCTTCGTGTCGTCAAGACACACGATAGATTTGCCAGCCTGTCGTTGTGATTTGGTCATTCCCTGTGACCACCCATCTCACGGTTGTGAGACATGGTCATAGGTGTGATTTACCCCGGTTCTACTGGGGGATATTGACATTTTTTTTTAGATGGCAGTTGCTCTCAGTGGGACCCTGCCGTGGTTGTTTGATTCTTTTTTTATTATATATATGCTGCAGATGTAGCTATATACGAAGCTTTATCAAAACCAAAGAGCTGCTAACTGCAGTAATCAAATATTGATTCATGAATATTTTAGTATTCTTAACTCGAATAAGAAGGGAAAGCTTGTTATTTCAAAAACTTGAATAAGAAGGGAAAGCTTGTTATTTTAAACTCATATCTACTTATATTACAATTTACTATCTTTACACGGAGAAAAATGGATGCTTAAACGTAACATCTAGATCTTCAGGGTTAACATATTTTATGTTTAACTATAGGACAGCAATCTAGATGTTCAAAGTTAGGATCTGTAGATATTAAAAAGTGAGATGTTACTCTGAAACATCCAAAATGTTCAACCTGAAATATCCGAAATATTACATGTATGGTTATGTCAACTAACGGCTGTAAATATTTGAGGAATTTACTTATTTCTGAGCATTTAAGGAATTAATTGATAACTTATTTGTGAATTTAAAACTAAACTTGAATTTTCGTACATGAACGAAAAACAGATACAGGGTATGAAATGCCGATCAGATAATACATTCAGTCCAGCTGAGGTTATGTTTAATATTTTTAATTCAAAATAAAAAATAAAAACGGGGTAAGTAAGCTGAGAACGAATAATATGGAATCTGCATTTAAAATTCTATCTATTTCAGGTGACTTAAACTCATATTTTATTATAAATTCACAAACATTTTGTCAAATCACGTGTCAAATGTTCAAAGGTGTTCGAGTCAATATAACCTCAAACTTAAGAACATTGTTCCGTCGTGTAGACGCAGACAAAAGTCGTTGTACAATTTTAATTAAGGATAGCTAATTTTTATTTTTTGAAAATGTTCAAAAATTGTAATATTGCATAATTGTAATATCGAAATTATATATAGACGTCAAATATAGTCGTGAAATTCGAATGCGCAATGCGCATGCGTTCAGATGGTTTTAACATCTGAATATGTTACAGTTTAACATACAAATATTTTTACGCCTAACATCTCAAAAAGATAGTAGATGTTTGGCATGAATATCTGCATGTTAGGCGGAACAATCTTACCCTTTGAACATCTACATTTAAACATCCATTTTTCTCCGTGTAATTCAAAATGAATAATGGTTAATGTTTCGACCGATTGAACAATTGTATATAACAAATTTCGTGTATGATCTAAATCATAGTTTAACTTGGAAGAGAACAATAGGAGAACTGGAACAGCTTAAACCTCTGAATAAATTGAATCACTTGTGTGTATATATATATATCATCGACACAAGTCGAATGGAATATAGCATCACACAGAAGAGAACGTGCTTAATTTTTGTAACTTGCAGCTATTGAATTCTACTCATATATGCTCATATATGCAAAAATGAATGATGAAAGACGAACAACGACGAAGAACATTTTCCTTTGAAAGACCTTCATCCCTATTGCCTTCGAAGGAAATTATAAATAAATACACTGGGGGTTTTGCAAATAGTTGTTTACATATATATTTTATACACTCAGGAAGGAAATTTTCTTTGCAAGACATTTTTTCAGTCAAGGCTTTAAAGAGGCAAATCTTTTCAGGAAAATAACAAGCACTTTCCTTTGATAAAGTAATAATTTCTCCAGCAGCTAGTTGCGAAGCGTTTTGATCTTTTCGGAATCTCTAAGCTTGTTTCACGTGAATCTCAAACGAATTTAGCTTATAGCCGTTTTGTTGTAATCGCGAAGTATATTTTGAATAGTTCTTATAAGACTCAATCGTTCTTATATTCAAAAAGGCTATATTGCTTCGATTGCTGGAATTGTATCTTCTAAATGACATTTTTTGTGAAATCAAAATAACATCACAGAAAACCCCTGACCTCTTTTGCCATAATTTCAGATAGTTTCGTTGCAGAATTTTAAGCGCGCGAAAATAAAATTAATCTCCTGATAGATAAATTTGCAAGCTGAGTAAAACAATTGACAGATATTTATGAACGTTGACCGATACTTTTTATCGATCGACAGATAAACATGTCAACTGTTTCACAAGGCTCTTGAAACTTATATGGCGGCGGATGAATCTTATTTCCTCGCGGATTAAATATATATGAAACGATCCCATACTTCATGTATATTTTAATGAAGTATAGTGGATGTATAGCTTAAATATAGTTAGAGTATAACAACGTATGGTTGAAGTATAGTAAAAGTATTGCTTAAGTATATCTTGGAAAAATAGCTGGAGTATAATTGACGTACATCTGCAAACTATTTAGCTCTAGTATGTCAGAAGTATAAATAAAGTATGCCTAAAGTATAGGAAAAGTATGGCTGTAGTAGGTATAGCTCAATTATAGTTGTAGCATATAAAGCGAATATGAAATAAAAGCGGTGTATTCTTAATGATGACATTGGAGGCCTGAAGTACATAAAATTAGAACTCCAGAATCATAATTTTCACAGCGTAAAAAGTATTTTTTGTAACTTCTAAATTAAGTTAAGCCTGAAGAAATTCTCTATATTATTAAAAATATAAAGTAACATCTTTCATCTAAATAATAAATTAGTTAAATTTTTTCATGCAATAATATTGCTATCGTTAGGGATCAAATATTACTGGATCTCTTATTCTTCTTATATACATAATCTTGTTATGAGGATTTTCAGTAAAATTGAAAAACGAAATTATTCAAGTCGCGAAATTTTTTAATTTATTGTTGCTACGATATTTAAAAAAACAAATAAACACATGTTGTATGCGATGCTTTAGCGATACATGCAATGAACTATATCATATACTTCAGCTATACTTTAGTATAGATGAAGTATAGCATATACTTCAGATATACTTTAGCTATACTTTATCTATACCTCAGATATAATTTAGGTTTAGCTATAATTTTAAGACAGACAAATATTTCTGAGGTGAAAGTAAAATTGAGTAAACTCAGATGAGTTAATCGTTTCTATCTGACAATAAATTGGTTAAAGTCACGTAAATACGTGTTGCATTATGACCTCTTGGCTGTTGGCCAAAAGCTGCCTGATTCGATCTCTCGATAAACCCCCAGCCTCAGGCGACACGTTACGGAAATGTGCGAATCGCACTTAGAGCTGCTTGATGAGAATTTATAGACTAAGAAAATATCGAAACCACAGTGCGCCGTTTCTATTGTTGACCTCCCTTTTCAACAATCCGAAAAGCTACTTTTTACTACTATCAATGCTTAGCCTGCGCTTTTTACAAGAGAAAACTTAGAGAATTTTCTAAAAATTCTCTTAATTCGTTGAATATACCTTAGATTATACCTTGTTCCAAAAAAGTGAGGTTTCAAATTTCTTACCTGTCTCAGAGTGAGATTATTCTTGACGATGATAAGACACTACTCCTTTTTTTAAATTTTTTAACAGCAATTGGATAGCAAGACATGTATTTTAATTATTTACTGCAAATTTTCTGATCGTTAAAAGTTGAGAACATGAGAGATTCATGGTTTCCTGAGAGAGCAGTAGGGTACCACCCGAGACCGTACAATACAGAATGTTCTCGACTACTGTACAAAGCGTGTAATGGTAATTTTTATTTTTTTTTTATTTTTTTTTTCGAATGTGAAGTACAAATTTTAAGTATGTTTAAAAGATTTGAAAAGTTTATGATTCTGGTCCATTTGGATCAAAAATAGCGTTTTTTAATGGTCGATTTTATCACTAAAATTTGCATTTTTAAAAGAGATGTATTAGAAAATCTTTTTTCAATCCATGAAGAAACGATTTTTCGAATAGGGAGCGTTCACAAATCACGTGACACTAAAAGGAGGGGGTGGGGTATCATAAAAAATTTATTGTAATTTATTTTGAAAACTTCCCTAGGATATTGTTGTTGAATTGATGGAAATTTGTATTTATCTTTAGTTTAAACAAATAATTGCAAACATTACAATTAAATAAATAGTTTTTCTTTAAGACCGAATTCTTTTTCAATCAGGCAGACAGTCCATGCTCAAGTCACATAATTATTTACGACTCAAATAGATATGTGTGTGTGTGTGTGTGTAATTTTTGAAAGAAAATAAGAAGACACATATTTTACCAATTGAACAAAAATGTTGACAAAGTTATGAATATTTGTTTTAAAAAGTTCAAAAGTGACAAAATGACAGTGATTTTTGTCACACTACTCAAAGTGGCTTACTCAAAAACCATACCATTTTTATACTCTTGATTCTTTTTTTTTAATTCACCTTAATGTAAAGAGTATAATCCAAGTTAGTTTACTCTGTGCCCGTACGTTGGAGAGAAGATAGAATTTTGTTGTTGTTTGAAAAACAAAAGTTAATTTCTCTCCAAAACGACACAAGATACGAGAAAATTTAGGACCACAATTGTTGTTCTAAAAAAGTTCTAGAAAAATCTTACGTGAAACTTTTTTCTATCTTATGTTACTTTCGAGTTTTTTGCGAAAATATGTATAAAATCCTTTAAGATTAATTTTTTACTCAACAATAAAATTTTATAGTGAGATAAAAATTCAGAAAGGACTTAATCTACCAGTTTTAACAACTTTTCGGTCGAAAAAAATGAAGTAAGTTAGAAAAAATGGAGAATATTGATTATATTTCAAAAATACCGATTTCAAAGGAAAAAGATTCATATAAAAAATGTTGAAACTGTTAAATTATATTAAAATTGCATTTTCATTTCTCAGACAAAAAAAAATTCTCTCCAAGACAAGAACACAGGTCAGACTATCATCAAATATACTCTGCACATTAGGTCGATTATAGGAAAGAATCAAGAGAAAAAAAATCGGTGGCGTTTTTGAGCAAAGAGACTTCAAATATTTTTAGAACAATCAGAATCAGACATGGAAAGATAAATACCTATGTCACATTAAAAAAGATCAGATTTTTAACAAAAATGTTGACATTTTTGATGACCCATGTTTGAAATTTTTTAAATTAATTACAGAAGGCTTTTTTGGAAAAAAGGGGCTCTTGATAATTTTACTAATCCTTATACAGGAGGGGAGGGGGTTCCAAAGAATTTCTTGCGTTAGTTTCCTCTTTCTAATTACATTCTCATCCTATAATGAGAAGGTATTAGATTTGTGTAAAATTTGCCCCCCCCCCCCGTTTTTGTCGAATGTTCACGTCTTGAGACCCGCTGAACCCAAAAAACAGGTTTTTACAAAACGTCTATCTGTCTGTTAGTCTGTCTATCTGCTAGTCTGTAGATTTTTAGATTTTTAGCACGATAACTTTCAAAAGAATTAACGTATAGGATTGGGCTTTGATATACTTTTTGCGTGTCCTAAAATGAAGAATAAGTTCGTTAGCCAGCCATTTTTAATAAAAATTCAAAAAGTAAGCACATTTTGAAAATTTTTGAGGACACATTTTTTTAATATTTAAAAATTCTATGGACGGATATTAATAGAGAGTCAAATAATCAACCAAATCAAAGAGTCAAACAAAATATTCTAATGACTTTTTTTGATAGAAGGAAAATTGCCCGAGTTATAGCATTTACGAAATTCCAAAAAACAAACGAAAATTAACATTTTAAGCCAAACAACGCACGATATGAAAAAGAGTCAGAGAAAAGAAAAATGTATGTTTTTTTTAACACCCTACAATTTTATTATGAGGCTTTTTTTAATTTTCTTGAAAAATCGAAAATTCAAATTTTTATCGCACAAAAAAATAATGAAAAATCAAAAATTCCATTTTGCGGTCAAACTATACATGATACAAAAAAGATGAATCGACAAAAATTGTGCACTTAAAAAAGATCTACAAATTTGTTATTAATCACTTTTTGATATGACGCGCAGTTTTTGTTTTATTCATAAAAAAGATCATTGAAAATAGAAAAATTAAATTTTTAGACGAATGACACAAGCTACGAGAAAAATGGAGGGGAAAATGTGTTCATCCAAAAAAGAGCTACAAATCTGTTATTAATCATGTTTCGATAGGATCGTAGTTTTTCTTTTATTCGTGAAAATAACATTTAAAATAAAAAAATCTAATTTTTGGAAAAACGATGCAAGGTACGAAAACAGATGAATAAAGAAAAATTGTGCATTCAAAAAAGATTACAAAATTTGTAATAAATTTTTGACATGAGAAGACATTTAAAATGAAAAAAATCTGCCCGCTTCGCGGGCACATTCTCATGGCGCGCTTCG
>CAKNYM010025564.1:0-10100 GCA_932195095.1 Andricus curvator | reverse complement strand
GAGGTGCTAAATTTATTGTACGTGGTTTTGACAGAATAATTTTCGGTATAAAGTAGTTTTTTATGCATTAGAAACAATTTGCATGCCAAAAAAATCGCAAAAAATCATAATTAGCGCAAAAAACTCGCAAAACCCATTTTTTCCCTTATGGGATTTTTTTGGTACTTTATAAAACAGACTTATGGGGGTGATATGTGAAAAGTAATATTGTTTTCGTATTCTATGGCTGGTTGTGAAGAGAAATGTTGAGTTTCAACACAATTCAGCAAATATTGAAGATTCTGAATAAAATTTACAAAAACGTCTTTTTTCATGGGAAATGTGTTAAACTTCATGGGGCTTGCGCCGCCTCTAAATATCATTAAAAAAAATCTATTTATTTTTATTTGGATTCGAACAAATTTCAGGGCGTTATTTATAAAAATTCTAAAAAAAGTGTTTGGACCACCCTAATGTTCATACCTGTCTAGTCCGCTCCCTAGAAATAACTCATTTGTTAATTAAGTTTATTTATAAAAAATAGGCACTGGTCGTCTTGTCACAGATTGCGCAGCTATGTTAATAATGAGTTTCAGCTAAAGAATTTTTCGCAAATTCCACAAGAAAAACGGCATTCTTAGTTGAAAAATGCCTAAAACGAAAAAAATGTCCTCATAACAATAAAAATAATTGATAGTTATCCAAGTGTTTCAAAAAATTTCAAAAATTAGTTGTTAAGAGTTGATTACGCGTTAAAAGAACAACGGTGAAATTTTGGAAATAGCCAGAAAGTGCATTTGTTAATTAATTTTGTTTAAACAATCATCAATTCCTATTGATTAATAGCAAGAAATGGTAGATAAATAATTGGCTGTTAATTTCTGGGTGAAAAGTGGAATTGTTTAGTTCATAAATACATGAGATAATACAAATTTAGTGCGAATCATGTGACGAATCGTAGCCAATCCCCTTGAAACAATTTTCGTGCAATTATTCCTATTTTAGTTTTCCAATTCCACGCAATGGGAACCCACTTATTTATAGGGCCCCATGGTATTGATAATTCACTTGCAAAATATTATGCGTATTAAAAATGAAATGAATTTTTTTGATAATTATCACTAATTTTTATTTAAATATAATATTTCTCCAATCTAACTTTTCAGGCATCAATTCAGCATTGATGTACTTCAGGAGTATACATTTGTTTCTTCAAAATTAAAAATTCGATTTTTCAGAACGTTTTTTTGACTTTTCTGAAAAATCGTTGATATTGAGCTTGAGCTATTATGGAGATACACCAGAGACTCGATAGATGCACAATCTCGGGGGTTGCCTGAAAATAGCCATGTTCATATAACGCGTACAGCGAAACGTAAACAGGCAGGGCCGCCTGAACCGTTTCCATATTATTGCGCAATCTACTTGACTGAATAGTATAGACTATAGTGCATGCGTCTCTTCAGAGGCGGAGTCGCAACCGTCTCTCGCCCTGCCCCATGAGAAACTGCGGGGACCAGCAATTTTAGGAATTCATATAACGCGTCCGATCGCGCGTTCAAATAGCGAGTCTCTGGTGTAAACCCATCAATTTTATTTATTCTCGATCTTCCAGGCGCGAACGAAACGAAAATATCAGCGTAGCCAAAAACGAATCAAGAGCTCGGTTGGAGTTGAACCGAATCGAAATATGAGTGCGATCAAAAATGGGTTGGTCCACGCGCTACGGGCAAAAACGAGTTGAACCTTTAACTCGTTTTTGCTCGTAGCGCGTGGGCTAATTCGTTCTTGCGCTGAAAAATAATCAACCCGCGTTTGCTCCGACTCTTTTTTTAGTCCGCTTTTGCTATCAGCCCCTCATATATATATATATATATATATATATATATATATATATATATACGTGTGACATAAAAAAATTTATATTTCTTCTTGCAGAAATATGTTTACAGTTCGATTGTTACCCGAACGGCGAACGAATTCCTTGGTGCGGACCCTTTTATTCTCCTGGCAGACATAATTCTCCTGCCAAACCTCTCACTTCTGGCACGCCTGTCTCCCCTGCCGAGGCTATTCCTCCTGCCAGTCCTCCTTCTTCTGATGGAGTTGGAAGTGAAATTGCACAAGATGAATATAAACGACTGAGGCTTATTCGGCTCATTCCTATTTTAAATCCGGGCCGGGTATTCGAATTCCGACGATACATGTTTCCTGTGGATAAACCAATTCAGAGGAAATTAGCACATAATGAATTTGGATTCTTTCCAAGGCAAGAATATATTGTGTTATCAACATCCAATGGTGAAGCTTTTGCCACGTTGCAGAACAATGTTTATTTTGCTGGAATATATTTCTCTCGAAAGCGGGCGAAAATAAACATGGACAACGGCACGGTTACCCAAATGACCAGCGAAGAAATGAGCGACAGTCCAGTAGGCAGCCGCCGCTTAATATCGTTGAATTTTAGAAAAGTAAAATGAAAATATAATCAATCAAAAAAAATGTTACACGTAAATAGTAATTACATTTAAAGTCCATGTATTATAGTTCTTAAGACCTCAGTCATTCGTTAATGGACCATTCAGTCTTCTTCAGAAATAGATGAAAGATAATCCTTAAATTCATCCATAAATTACTACAAATAACTAAAATTTTCTATAAAAATATTAAAATTGTAATTTTCTATAAGTATCCCGTGATCCTTTGGAGATATGATAAAATGAATGAAATGGATAAAATAATATTTTTAGATTCGCCATCCAAAGAACATAATTATTGTAGGTAAACAAATTAATTAATGCATACAAAATAAATACCATAGAGGGAAATCATACAAACAATTTGTAAAATTTTAAGCGGATTAGTGATAACTCTCGAAAGCCTTAGGGGCCTTTCGGGATAATGTTTCCCTTGTATTCAGTTGGACTTCGGGCTATAAATTAAAGCCTGGTTTCCGTCCAGGAACGAAACTTAGAAAACTTCTTGAGTATGTCTTGGCTATGTATTACTTAAGCTTAATTAAAGACTAAGTCAATTCTAATTATTTTTAATCGGGTGTCCCTGGTGTCAACTGTACACGATCCAGAATAAAAGATATGTTTAAGTTTTTGAAATTAGACATTCTGTAAATGAGAATTAATAAAATTTGTGCAGGCAAACTGAGACTCAATAAATTTTCAAACGTGTATCTTGAAATGATAAAACAAGCCCACACTGATAAAAAATAGGTACACGACAACCATGGCTTGGGAGTACTCACCCATTCGCGTTCATACGCGGTGGGTGGGTTCTGGCAAGCCGAGGTGCAGCGTGTATCCACCTAGAAACACTACCCGAGCCAAAACTAAAAATCTTGTAAGGGAAAAATCCTGCTGCCCCATTGGACACCGCAGCGATGACACTGCCCGCAAGGGATGTTTGAAATGATTCGCCTGCACAGGTCCTGGAAGGGTATTGATGGCAGTAGGCGCGCTGCCTTGCAGGGGGATGTTAGGATACGAGGATGAAACTGTAATGTGTCTGACGGCAAGTTGACACGGTCCTTGTCAAAGTCGGAAAGCTCCCATACTTAGACCCAGAGAGATATGGGGATTATCACTGCTGGGATGGTGGACTCACCTACGATCGGAACAGGATCCTAACGTAGGGGTTTCCACGAAATTATCATGGCTAACTTGCAACAACAAAAAACTACAGTAAAATATCTAAGGGCGGGAACTCTGAACGCGCGTAGTCTAAATACTGGCGGATTTAGCGAACTCATTGAGATAGCAAACAAATACCATACTGACTTAATAGCACTTCAAGAAACCTGCTGGCCGGGCGATTTCGCGGCAATTTCTAAGGATAACTATACTTTTGACTATGGGGGAGCTAAGGGGTACAGACTGGGAACCGGTTTTCTCATTAATAAATGAGTTTCGCAAGCGGTTATCGACATTCAATTCATTAACGATCGGTTGTCATACATTGTACTAAAGGGTCATTTCAGCAAACAGGTGTTGATCAACGTACACTGCCCCACCGAGGACAAAGACGAAGATACTAAGGATCTTTTTTACGAAACAATCGAACAGGTTTTTGACAAGTTCTCAACGTATGACGCAAAAATAGTATTGGGAGATTTCAACGCTAAAATTGGAAAAGAACCGATGTATAGGCCTGCAATAGGGTCGGAAAGTTTGCATGACGTCAGTAATGATAATGGGACTAGAGTAATAAACTTTGCAGCTTCAAAGAATCTCGTTGTCAAAAGCACATTTTTCAAGCATAAAAATATACATAAGGCCACCTGGACATCACCAGATGGTAACACTCGCAATCAGATTGATCACGTTCTAATTGACAGAAGACGTCATACAAACATTCTCGATATAAGATCGTACTGGGGAGCAAATTTAAATTCAAACCACTTTCTCGTGATGGTAAAACTAAGATCTAGGCTAGCGTTAAGTAAGGAAACAAGCCGCACAGAGCCAACAGTTCGTTTCAATATAGATAAGTTCAAAACAGCAACAGGAAAATTAAATTATCAAGTTGAGATTTCTAATAGTTTCGACGCTCTCGAAGAACATAGAGACGATAACGATAATTACGTGGAGGACTCGGAAACCCTGTGGAGCAATATGAATAAGGCGATAAAGACAGCTGCGAAACTTACTGTAGGTTTAAAGAAAGTAACCAAAAGCAAACCATGGTTTGACGAAGAGCCCAAACTTTGGTTTGAAAAATGTCGGAAGGCCAAACTAATTAGTTTACACAAAATAAGTGCGATCAAACACATAAGAAGTATCTCGAGATTAGTAAAAGTACATATAGGCTTTATAGATCCAAGAAAAGGGAGTGCGAAAAGAATAAAATACTAGCAATAGAAACGCATAATAAACAAAATAACCCGCGTGAGATGTACAGGGGAATCAATTTTATGAGGAAAGGCTTTCAAAGTAGAAGGGAAGTAATGAGGGACGAAAATGGCAATCTAGTAGCCGATGCGACAGAGAGACTGAATTTATGGAGAAACTATTTCGATAAGCTATTAAATGTACGCGAAGCCCCCGTTGAAGGTAATCTCGGTGAAATCCACACTGCCGATCTACTAATTGATGATCCTACTGATGTAGAAATAGAAATGGCCATAGAGAAGTAGAAGAATAACAAAGCCGCGGGCATCGACGACCTACCGTCAGAACTGATAAAAAATGGAGGCCCTTGCCTCACAAGGCAAATTCGTAAATTAATACGCGCAGTTTGGAAAACAGAACGCATGCCGGAGGAATGGAATACCTCTATTATTATTCCCGTCTTTAAAAAAGGCGATAAAACGAACTGTAACAATTATCGGGGAATTTCACTTGTGCCTTCGTACTATAAGATCCTGTCCAATGTAATTTTAAGTAGACTAACTCCTTTTGCCGAGGAAATAATTGGAGATTACCAGTGTGGATTCCGCCGAAACCGATCTACAAGCGATCAAATGTTTACAATTAGACAACTGTTAGAAAAGAACTGGGAATTTAATGAAGTAGTACATCAGCTATTTATCAATTTCAAAAAAGTTTACGACTCTATTATACGCGCACGAATCGACTGGATCCTAGAGTTCTTGGGTGTACCAAGAAAATTAGTTAGACTTATCGAAATTTGCTTAAGCGGCAGTAGGGGTAGAATACGTGTAAACGGAAGTTTATCTGAAGAGTTTTCTATCCGCGATGGCCTGAAACAGGGCGATGCACTTTCGTGCGCCCTTTTCAACTTAGTTTTGGAATACGTGGTCAGACAAGTACAAGCGAATCCGACCGGTGCTACCCTCAATGGGATAATACAAATTCTTGGGTATGCGGATGATTTTGATCTCGACTTACTAGGGGATGATAAAGAAACCGTAGCTAAAAATGCAGAAGTCTTGATCACAAAAGCCAAAGATATTGGTTTGGAAGTTAGCGAATCGAAGACAAAATATTTGACCGTCGCCCGGTCCAAACAAAGTAATTTAGGCGGGTATCTAATGGCCGGAAATATGAAGTTCGAAAGGATTAACGAGTTTAAATACCTCGGGTCTATTATAACTAGCGAAAATAACATTAAAACGGAAATCAACGCGCGGCTGCACGCTGACAATGGGTGCTATTATGCAGCAAACACGCTACTAAAATCGGGATTGCTATCTAGAAACATCAAAGTAAGAATTTACAAAACGATAATAATGCCGGTCGTCATGTACGGGTATGAAACGTGGGCTCTGAAGAAGGGAGTGGAGAATAGGTTTAGAGTTTTCGAAAATAAAGTACTTAGAAAAATCTATGGTCCAAAGAGGGATGAAGAGACTGGTGAATGGAGAAAACTGCAAAATGATGAGCTGCATGCTCTCTACGGGTCAGCAAATATAAATAGAGTTATGAAAGCGCGTACATTAAGATGGGCGGCGTATGTAGCAAGAATGGGCAATAAAAGAACAGTGGCGCAAGTTTTAAGAGGGAAACAGACTGGTAAGAGACCTCTAGGCAGACCGAGAAACAGATGGGAGAAAAATGTAAGGGATGATCTAAAAGAACTAGGACATGATTACTTAAACTGGATGGAGGATGCACAGGATAGAGATGTGTGGCGGTTTCGGGTAGATGAGGCAATGAACTTTCGAGTTCGAATTGCTAATCGATAATATAATAATAATAGTAAACTGTAACTTAGGATGGTAAGAATTAAATGCTGTTAGAAGTTGATCTAAGTTTTTTTCAAGTATATATGTAAAACAGTCATCTACATAGCGGTAGAAGAAGATGTAGTTAAAAGGTAGTTTTTTTAAAACATCTTTTTCGAGTTTTTTCAAAACCAAGTTAGCAATAACTCCTGACAATGGAGAACCCACTGGTGTGCCAAAAATTTGGTTAAAGTATTCATTTTGGAAAACACAGTATGAATCATCGATGCAGAATTCAACTAATTTAACAAATTCATTTACTAGTAATTTTGTATTATTTCTCATTTTATGCCAATTTAATTTGATATATTTAATTACTAAATCTTTCGGAATATTGGTAAAAAGTGATTTTCCATCCAGTGAGACTATTTTATAATTATTAGGTATGTTAAAGTTTTTAATTTTATCAATAATAAGCCAACCATAGTGGTGGCACTCCCATGTATCGTTTTGAAGACTTGGCTTCAAAATCAGCTCCATCTAGCGGTTCCCCCGGACACTATAAGTCAATGAACCTACAAATCCCTGACAGCAATTCATTCCAAACTCTGCTTCCCCCAAATTCTCGTAAATATTAAATTTCGCTTAATTTCGTGTAAATAAACTTTCAAAGTGATCAAAATTGATAAATATAAAAAGATTTTCCATACGTAAAATATATATTTCAATACTAGAAGTATGATTTGTTGTAATGCATGTGAGATTATGTCTTAGAATAATATTTTTTATTTCTCTAACAAAGAAATTTTTATAAACGATAAACTTTGCTTGAAGAAAAAAACCTCCTAATATCTCAAAAATACTTTTATTTATATCCCTTTTTAATTTATTTGTCACTGCTTCGAAATATGAAAACAACAAAGTAACCTCAAATCAACCAAATGGTACTTTTTTTTTTAATTCAATACTTACCAATCAACACATTTCCTTACATTAGCACGAAATAGTACACACGTCACACAGTACGTATATAACAATATACACAACAAAACTTGCAGAAAATTTTATACAACAAGGTTAACACAACAAATTCAATTTGACACTTCGACTAATGTCCAATTTCGAGATTTCGAAATATTTGAAAATATTATGGTTGCACATGCGCATTGCATTCTACTCACTCTCAGCGCCACCTAGCGGTTCCCCCGCACACTAAAACGTAATGCCTTCAAAACTATACATGGGAGTGCCACCACTATGAAGCCAACGGCCATACCACGCTGAAAAACCCAGTTCTCGTCAGATCACTAAAGTTAAGCAGCGTTGGACGCGCTTAGTACTTGGATGGGTGACCATTCAAGAATACTGAGTGCTGTTGGCACATCGTGGGTGTGGTGAGCCCACACTTGTAGTTATTCTACAAGAAAACTATCCACCTAGAAACACTACCCGAATCGGGTTGTGTCACGCCTACCCTGAAAGGGAAATGGCTTAATGGTATACATATATACATACAATAAGATCCCAACTATTTTTCATATAAAAGTAGTTTTTTCCAATAACTTTTTCAATTGGAAAACTAACAAATTTTGAAAGACTTTAAAGTGGAGATCCAGTAAAAGAGATGACGGGTCTCATAGGATTATTAATTTGGTGTATTTCTGGCAATACGTAGAATTTGGAGCCACTGAAATTTAGTTTAATAAGTGAATTAGAGAGAGATATAGCTTTTGAAAGATATAGCTGTCTCGTAATTTATATATCCTTTTCTTAAGTAAATTCCAATCATTTTATTCAATTTATTTTTAATATTAGGAGTAGGATCTTTTTTTTACTTTTTTGTATGTGTTTTTATCTGATAAAAGTGTGTAACATTTATCTACATAATCTGTTTTGTTTAAAATCACTGTAGCACCACCTTTATCAGCGGTAGCTATGATAATATCTTTATTATCTGTTAGAAACTGTTTTCTTTTACCTAATTTAATCATTTGAAGTGTATTATTGTTGTTGTAAGAAAATTTTAAATAGTTTCGTAATCATTTGGAATTTGTTTTTCTGTTAAGTTGACAAGCCATTTGTTGTTCGGAGTTCTTTTTTGAGTATTATAACTATAATATGTTTTGGAAAGCCATTCAAATTTAGAAATGGACTTTTCAATTAAATGTTTTTCTAAATTTATAATCATCTTATTTTCACATTCAACAAATAATTCGATGAGGTTGTCTGTAGCAAGGTTTCCAAGTTTTTTCCCTAAATTACAAATATTTCTATTAAGTTCTCTAATTTTATAATTCAGATCAGTGATTTCGATTTTTAACGTTTTTATTTTTAAATTAAAACAAACTTCATTAAATGAATTGGAACAGATAGGATGAGAGAAATTAATTTTTGGATTTAAGTTTATAATATGTGCTGGTAAAAATCCTTTAGATTTACATCGTAATGAAAATCTGTTTTTATTTTTTATTTTAGATAGTGTAGTTTTCATATGTACCCAATACCTTATTTCACACGTTAAAAAATCTTGGCATCGTGCTGCGGCTGAAAATTGCATGGACGCGCAAAAAGAATCTGGGTAAAGGCTGCGAGTTAGACAAATTGCTAAAAGGGTGACTTTGCATCAGAAACTAAATACACTGTTTAAACAAGTTTTGTTTAAATAATTGTAAAATATTATTTTTTCACGGGAAATTATTATTTGACCAAGAGATGATTTTACTTAAATAAAATTATATTTTTCAATTATTTTAACTAAAATTGTTTTAATAATTTATTTCAATTTCTGAGCTGTAACAAAAAAAAATAAACCGTTCGATTCTACGGGGAAAAATATATAAAGTCCATTTACTGAAAAAATCTTTCCTTCAAATAATTCCACATGTATAAAGAAATAATTACTTTCTAAATGATTAAATTTCTATTTAGACAGTGAATCATGTTATTTTCTTCTTTGAAAATCAAATAATATAATTCGAGATTAAACAAATTAATAACAAAACAATAAAAAATCAAACTTTGTGTTTCATACATTTTTTTAAGATGCAACGTTTACAAGTTGCACAGTTATAAACAATTAATTTTAATAAAACTGACGTCTTTGCAAAATTATACCAAAAAATTATTGCTAAACAAATTTGAAGTTTGGGCAAAAGTTATTTGAGTTTACACTCTTAAAAGACAAGGAATTATCGATTCGAAAATACTTTTTATAAATTTTTATTAAAAAATGTTTATTTCGAATGGAATTTCTGTTGAGAAACAGCCATTTTTTAGCAAAAATTTATGAGAAGTATTTTAGATCCTATATCAAAATAATAATGTTTTTAAATAAATAATGACGTTTCTAGAACAATTATTGTCTATCCTTTTACAAAAATAACTCAGCTATTCGTAATTATCGATCTTTCAGTACTTAGTGCTTAAAGAAGTATTATACACGGAAAAAATTTATCCGTAAAAAAGTCACGAACTAGTAGCTAGG
>CAKNYM010025563.1:0-14831 GCA_932195095.1 Andricus curvator | reverse complement strand
AAAAAAAAAAAAAAAAAAAAAAAAAAAAAAAAAAAAAAAAAAAAAAAGGGGTTAATAGAGACAAGTCGCCAACCAGCCCACGACAGAAATATGTACCTACTATTCTTTTTGTATTCTCACCTTAATCTTTTCAAGATCACACTCCGTTTCGGTGTCTTCTCCCAAAGTGCTCAACACCTTTTGGCTTGGAAGTTTCAGACGAGTTCCGTCATCAATTGTCTTTTGCGCTTGATCCTCTACGTTTTCTTCGCTATCTGTAAACAAAATTTTGGGGTTAATAGATAATGTCCTTAAAAGATTTCTTTACAGGTTTCGCTAGGCCGTTTTATGCCGGCAAAACAATTAACATGGCTTTTTTTAAAATATAAATTGAAGGTTACAAAATATTTTTTTCTGAATTTTATAGATTTTGAAATAATATTTATAAAATAGTTTAAAACCTCATGAAATAAGTCGTGTTTAGTTAACTAACCTAAAAATAAACAACAAAACTACTGCGAAGACTCTGCCCGTTAGCGATCTCCCGCACTGATCTTCATGAGGTTTTAAAATATTTTATAAACATTAATGTTTCAAAATATTATTTCCAAATTCAGAAAAATAAAAATATTTTGTAACCTTAAATTTGTATTTTAAAAGAATTGCCTACCAAGGAAATTCTTTTTCAGGCCTAGCGAAACCTGTAAAGGAATCTTTTAAAGGTATGATCTATTAACCTCAAAATTTTGTTTCTACTTTTCTTTCGACATTCTCATGTGAGGTTAATATATAGATCATGTCCTTAAAGGATTTCTTTACAGGTTTCGCTAGGTCGTTTCATGCCTGCGAACGAATGTCTTTGATTTTCAATTATTTTCAAATACAAATTTGAGGTTAAAAAATATAAAATGTAAAAATATCCACACATGAAACTCCAAAAAAGTACTTACTTCCTAGGAAATGAATGTAAGCCTCGTAAAGTTCTTGTTTTCCGGTTTGTTCGTTCAACCACTGAAACTGAACGATTTTGCCACGTGCAGTCACTTGCAGTTCACAATTTACAAACTGTGAAACGGAAACCATTTCTTTTCCTTTATGACATAGATTTTGAATGTACGCGTGACTATAATAAGTATTCAAAGAGCAGGCCATTGCAAAAAGTGCCGATTATCGATAAACAAAACGAATAAAACCACTATAAGGTAAATAATTCATATAATTATGATTGAACTTCACAGGTAAGTTCGTTTAATCATTACCCTGGCGATAGTATCGGATAGGAATTCATTCCGAATTATTCCGGAATATGTATCCGAATTAACACGAATCAATCCGAACCAATCCGAAAAAATTTCTACATTTTGTTCGATCCAAATCGGTTAAAAATTAATCCGACTCAATCCGGTTCAATCCGACCTTCCAATTCGAACCAATCCGAACCAAATGTTCAATCCAAATGAATCCGAATCAATCCGAACCCGGATTGACCTAAATCGATTTTCAATCCGAATGAATCCGAGTTCGGATTGAATTGGATTCATTCGGATTAAAAATCGGTTTAGGTCAATCCGAGTTCGGATTCATTCGGACTGAAAATTTGGTTCGGATTGATTCGGATTAATTTTTAACCGATTTCGATCGAACGAAATGTAGAACTTTTTTCGAATTGGTTCGGATTAACTCGAATTTGTTCGGATACAGATTCCGGAATGATTCGGATGACTTCGGATTGGTCAGGAATGAATTCATATCTGAAACTTTTGCCAGGGTAATTATATTTCATTCTACTTGTTCGAAGATATTTCACTTGTAGATGTTCAGAGTACTAGTCTATTCTATAAGAATTCCCTTTTTTATTGGAAAGATGCATAAATACATTATAAACTAAAAACTTTCTAAGACAACTATAAAACTTCTAATAGAGTTATTACAACTTAAAATATTTAACTTTAAAACATCAAACTTAGGAGAGTTGCTTTGAATATTCTTTAACAATTATGAAAGGACAGTCTTTGCTAAGTTTTCCTCTGAATTTTTGAACTGGTCTGTTATAAAATCGTGCGAAAACCTTTGAGTCCTCAGACCAACTTGCTGCTTGCTTAATAACATTTAAATCTAACCCTTTCGATTGGGCCTTGGAAGTAGACGCATGTCTTGCACTATGTGCTGTGTACTCTTTTTCTAAACCTGCGTCCTGCATGACGAATCTGATCCAATGGCTGATAGTCTGGGAGCTTCCCAGATAACAATGCATGCGGACGCACATGGGCGCATGGCGTGCAAGCACGATGTGTCGGCAACAATGCAAGCACAGTGACAGCACGTTCTGAGGGTAATAAGTAATCCCGCATAGTGCCCGCACACGGTCTGCATGATATGCAGCACAGCGTGCGTCTATCATGCTCGTCAGGTACTTAGGGCAAAATGTCGGCATATAGCGTGCGCTGAAGTGAATAATTATTTTTGTTCAAATTAAATACACATTTTTTCTTGGGTTTCGGTTCGGAAAATTAGCTTGGAGTATAAACAAATTTTGAGGCAAAGAACAAAGTCGGCAAGAGTTGTAATTGTTTAAAAATAATTTTTTGAACTCTAAAATTTTAGCTCCGTGAAAACGCACCATAAGTATTTTATAGTCAAATGATAAAAATAAAGAAAAATATACAAATAGAAGAAAAACTAAAACTAAAAAATCAGTTGTGAAAGAACAACTTTCAACGCAGGACTCTCTTCTTAAAAACGCCATACAATGTTTCCTGTTACTTATGTTATTTTTAACATCTTGTTTTCAATAATTATAACTCGAAACACGTGCATGCTAGCACGACGCTGGCACGAACGTGCCGACACGCGTGCGGCGCATATGCGACGCATATGAGGACACATATGTCTCTTGACCTCACATCGTGCCGATCGGTCGACACGCGTGCAAACACCATGCGGGCAAGGTGTGAGCAAATTGTTATCTGGGTTATTGCTCTGTGTGGCCTTCTGAAGGATACTAACAGTTGATTGATCCCTCCCCTGAGGTCCTTAGTTAGTTCTATGTAAGTTAAAAGAGTCCTAGTGACACAGAGTTTCCTATTAATGAAAACCGGAAAAAAGGCATAAGGTCCGCGCCAGGTCTAGAGGTTTTTATGAAATCCGTTATTCTAATTTCTACACCTCCTGTTGCAAATTTTACATTGTTTATTTTAATTAAGAATAATGGCAACGGCCATGCCACGCTGAAAAAACCAGTTCTCGTCAGATCACTGAAGTTAAGCAGCGTTGGGCGCGGTTAGTACTTGGATGGGTGACCATTCGAGAATACTGTGTGCTGTTGGCATATTATGGGTGTGGTGAGCCCAAATTTGTATTTATTTATAACTACAAGAAAACTATCCACCTAGAAACACTACCCGAATCGGGTAGTGTCGCGCCTACCCTGAAAGGGAAATGGCTTAATGGTATACTGAACTCTAAAAGCCGAACCTAACGCTACACTGAAAAAAAAGATTAGTTGGGACAACTAATAAAATTGTTGGGACAACTATTTTAGTTAGTAAATAATGGTACTGCTATTTAGTTAGTAGTGAGAACTATTTTTGTTAGTTGGGGAACGAGTAGTTGCCGTTACTATTTTATTAGGTAGACTAACTATTTCAGTTTGTCAAAACGACTGTCTGTAGGTAGTTGAACTTACTAATATAGTTTGTCATGTCTACTAAAAAATTTGTAGGTATAACTATTTTCTTTTTTTCACAGGGACTAATTAAAATATCTGTCACTATACTATCGAAATCTGAATTAAAAAGATCACAGTGGGCACGCGGGCATCTTTTTTTTGTGATATCTTAGGGACGCTGATGTCATTTAAGCTGATAAGACGTTCTAAAAAAATATGTCTCTATGCCCACTGGGATCTTTCTAATTGCAGATGCACTTTGTAGGTTAGGATTTCAAGTAAAACTTAAAACTCGTTGGATTGTTGAATTTCTTATAAATACATTCAAATGCTTCGATATAATCCCCGAAGCCTAAACTTTGCAACACTTCTGACACTTCCATCAATAAATGATGAACGAGACATCAAGTGAGCAACGAGTTATGACGGCCATGTCTAAACGTTCTCCCTCGTTTTACCGCAGGTATGTTGGTACCTTTGTCGCATTCTCAGTCGTACCAACCACGGTAGCAAATAAAACAGTTAAGCCACCTACTTTAATTTGTCAGAAAAATCAATTAGTAGTACAGATGACTAATTTATTAGTAACTCTGACTACTAAAACGTTAATAATGTAAACTAGTCACGAGTACTACAAACGGCTTCCTAAACCGACTACTTGGTTAGTTGGTGTTACTAACTGAACAGTTGTAAGAACCAATGAATGCTTTACTAATAAAAAGGTAGTAGCCCCAACTATTCATTTTTCTCAGTGTAGTAACATGACTAGTTTCAATGACAGCTTACGTAAATCTAAAGCCTCTGTTGGAGACCATTCTTCCAATTTTCTTAGGACCATTCCTACGTCCCAAGTTGCATGATATTTAAGTGCTGAATGTCGAAGTCTGAAGACTCCTCTGAAGAAGCAATAAAATGGATCCTGTGATTGCTGACTGGAAAAGTTCCACCAGTATTTTAAGGCTGTGTTGTTCTGTTTGTACGTACTCTCAGATATAGACGAGGTCATTATTTCAATTGTGTCATTCTCCAAGTTCTTTTCTCGAATGCCTGCCTGGCACAATTCCTGATACCAGGATAAGGCTCCGAGCGAGTGGATGGCTGATTTTCCTGCAAGGAGAAAGCAGAAGATGAGAGGCTGCTCCAAACTCTATTGTTTTTGAGATGAGTCTATGGAATTCCGGGAACCAAGGTTAACTTATCCAGTACGGTACCACTAAAATTCCTGTCGAACCATCATCCCGGTTTGTCTTTAAAACCCTTGTAATTATGGAGAAAGGTGGGCAGTCATACCAAAATTCAGACCTCCAAGTTATAGTTAAAAAGTTAATAGCATAGGCTTCAGGGTCTCTTTCCCAAGAACAGTATTTATGACACTTAGTATTAATTCTGGATGCAAATAAATCCAATGATGGATTGCCGAGTTTATTGATTATATTTTTAGGAAAACATACTCGACCAATTCCCATTCTGTATCCAGATTAGAGATTCTCGAGCCCTCATCAGCCAAATTCTCCTTAGAGGCAACAAATTCCGCAAAAATCCAAATTTCTCTACTTTGTTTATGAAAAGCCTTTTGGCTTCCGCAAGTGGCTCCACAGCCTGTAGTCGATGCATCTGAAAAAATTTCCGCATCGAAGATACTTGTTCTGATTTTATTTTTGGCTACTACAATCTGCGAATTCCACCACTGTAATTCCTTAACTGCCTTCTCAGACAAGTCTGTCCATTTGTTAGTATTGTTTTGATGAAAATATAAAGCCCTTCTCTTCACACGCTCTAGTTCCTTGTAATATAACCAGCCGTCTGCAATATCTGGATAGGCTGCTACGAGGACACCTATACATTCTGCCAAACTCTGAATCCTAACCTTTTTGCTTCTTAAAAAACATCAAGCATCTCTTTGATCTTGATTCTTTTTTCGCGGGCAATTCTATTGTCATCTCTAGAGGAGTTATTACCATACCCAAGAATTTACAAGATCGTTCTGGCTTATAACAGTCTTATCCCAATTTATTAGAAATCCTAAAAACAATAAAATTTCTGTGGTCAGTTTGTTGTTCTTTGAACATGCTTCCTCGGAACAGCCAAAAATCAGAAAATCGTCAAGGTATATAATAACTCTAACTCCCTGTTTTCTTAACCAATTAACTATTGGTTTACCGATCTAGTAAAAACAAAAGGAGCGGAAGTTTAAAATTCTTTATAGAGTGTCAGTAAACACTGAAAGCCTGTAAAACATAAAGATTTTGTAGAGAAGATATCGGGGAGAATATAGCAACATAACCTGCAAACTTTGCACTTTCCTCTTCTGCAATTGTATTAACACCGTGAGATTCAATTTAACTGGTCCCTCTCAAAACGCGATTATATAATTTTATAAAAAGAAAAACATAGTACACCAAACGCCAATATTCTCTCACGAGGTCACCGGACCCGGCTCGTGAAAATTAAAATCTTCGCGTTTCTTCGACTCACGGGCCGATTTCGGACCGTTAATTCCCTTTTCGTCATATCGCTCAACGAGTTGCGTCTGTGTGCCTTGCGTATACGTGAGGATGGATAAGAAATAATGTAGAAAACTGTTTAAATTTTCGGTTCACTGGTTCATGTCTATTCTGTATATGGACATAGTTACCGGAAATGGGCCGCAGAGGCACCACTATACTGATAGTTGTGCTTCATCTGGAACTGGCAGAAAGGAACATTCCGTAATCATCGGAAAAAAACTGTTCGTATACATATCTTAGGGCCTTCTTTTACCATCGCTTGTGTTTTCATTCAGCAACGATTCTAATGAAAAATCGAAAATTTACACTCTGAACCAAAATTTTTAGTTTTTGATTGAAGAGAATTCAAAAAAATATGTTCTTATTTTCACAATTGTAGGTCATACGAAAACCGGGAGTTTTTTCAAGTTGAAAAATATTTTAGTTATTCATTGTTTTAACTTTTTTATTTTCAAAAAATATGTTTTCAGTTTCTTATATGGTTATTTTTGTGAATTTGATAATACGCACGCATATGTTACGAAAGGTAAAAAGAGAAATGATTAAATATCGGAAAGAGACTGTTCGTATACATAGACATATCTTAAGGTAACTAAAATAAAATAATGATAAAGAATACAATGTTTACTTTACTTTGCAATATCTGAATAAGCACAGTCGCTTCGAGGTCAAAAATTATCAAAACATACATCTGATATAATAGATTTCAACATAATATAGAAAACATCGCTTTTTTACACACTTTAATCGAGCGCGAAGCGCCAGACACGTGATGATAATGTATTCATGAAAGCCAAAGCATCTTTAACAAAAGTAGCGTGGCCGTTTTAATCGAGGAAAAAAATTCCAAGATTTTTCCCGTTATGTAAAAAGTTTGAAACCTATGAAAAAAAATTATTTAATAATAGTTTTTGGAATTCAGTTTTGCCTGCTGTCGCTTCTTAGCAATTTAAAAACAAAATGGTTGAATTTTAATCAATCATGGATTATTCTTTTAAAGAAACATTACCTACATCTCTACTGTTTCTAATTCTAAAAAAAGGTATAAAAAATCTGCAATTATAGTCATTTGTTTAAAAAATGTGTTATAGAAAAATGGTTTTAACCACTTAAGCCATAACAAAATTTACTTTTAAACTTAGAAACAGCAGAGAATGTCTTCCCCGAAAAATAACCCAATCATTTATTAAAATTTACCCATTTAAAAAAAAAATTAGTATGAAGCGACAATAAAATAAAAAATCAGGTGCAAAAAACAACAAAAATTGCATTTTAAGTTTTTCAAACTGCATTTAAAAATTCTTCAAATCGAAAACGTACGTGTAAAGTGGAAAAATTTTAATCTGAAAGAGTTTAGAATTATGCATTGTAAACTGAAAGAGTTCACAATTGAACTAGAAAAAAAATTGAAATCAAACTTATTTTAAATGTCACAATATCCAGTGATATGAAATTCGTGATATCTAAAGCAATTTGATAGATTTTTTTTTAAACATTTGTGAAATGTAAACAAATGTAATTGTAAACGTAAAAAGTTATTCTTGAACATTTCACAGAAAAAACAGAAGATAAACTTTATATCGATTTCCGACGAAAGATTCTTTGCAACAAAAATTAACTTCAAAGGATAAACTTTACACAAATATCGGTTACACTTTCATTTGTTTTTCCATGACAAACACATGTATTTTGAAAGACGCGAAGTTAGCTGAACAAAACTTTATCACTCTAAAAAATTTCCTGCAACAAATTTTATTCTTAGTTTTTTCTGTGTTATTGTAAAAGGTCTATGCAAAAACGCGGGGTAAGCACAATGACCGAGCGCAAAGCGCCAGATCTGACTGACGCGCGCGTTTGAAAAAATTTATTAACGGTGTGAAGAATTGTGGTTTACACATGTGATACTTTATAATTCTTTATGATTTTGGTTAATGGACATTCCGCGATTTCTTCTGCGGTCATTTCTTCAAACGCACCGCTATTCATGTTTATTTTCGCCCGTTTTGGCAGCGCAAAAGCAGGTTTATATATTGCACGAAGAATCGTGTGTCTGCCTGACTTTTCCAATATTGCACAGACGTCACCTTTGGACGTTGATAATACAATTTGTTCTTTGGTTGGCATGGGCTCGAAGTTATAATATATAGTTCTCAATTGAATTGGTTTATCAGGGGGAAAAACGTATCTTCGAACTTCGAATATTCGGTTCGGATTGTTGTACGGAATAAGTCGAATAAGTGCAAGATCTTCAAATCTATACCCAAGTATTCTTGAAAAAAATTGCCTGAAAGTAGGAGACTTGGACCTGGCATGAAGAGGTGGTTCGGCAGGTGGTGGAGACCTGGCAGAATAATAAGGTGTGGCAAGAGAAAGAGCCGTATCTGGACAATCTCTGTCAGGAGAAGAAGATGAAGAAGTTCCACTGCGATTAAAACCAGGATTAGGGCCACCATCAGGGAAACGCCTGGACTGTGATCTAACTTCTGAAACAAGAAATACAGGATTACATTCTTGTTTTAAGTAGTGATGCATTCGAGACGATTTCGAGAAAATTCGAGATTTTCTCGAAATCGTCTTGAATGCATTACTAGTTTTAAGTCCACAGTCGTATGTTGGTACATCACGAGTTGTAAATGAGGTTGTAAGTGAGGGGTCCAACTTCATAAACGTCTATCATTTTTTCTTGTTCAACGGCTTTAGAAAACGGCCCATAGCAAATTTAAAAATAAATTACATTTAAAAAAATATATATTCTTATAAAAAATTAAATTCCACATCGTTTTTTTCACAAGAAAGTTGTAGCTTCTGCCGTTTTTCATTTAACCCAAAAAGCTCGTGTTTTAGGAAACAATTTTTTTTATACTTAAAATCGCCATATTTCAGCCAATTCTTAGAGTTCTTTAATGCAATTTACAGGAAATATTCCTTAGGATGTTCCACAATGAGCAGAGCAAATACATATCCAAATTTTTGTTTTTTCAAAAGTTATCAATTTCTACTTGAAGAAATGTATAAATGATGTATAAAACAATTTTTGTTGTTGAGAAAATATTTTTTAAACAAGTAACTATATTTCAAGGTTATTTACTTTTTTTGAAAAAAAAAAACAGTATAGTTGTAGAGAATGTCTAAGTTATTTTTAATTTGTCCACATATACGAGAGGTATAGAACTTTTTTTTAACTGGTACCCAATATTAAAAATTCATTTAAAATCAAAATTTTCTCTTTCATCAACAATGTTTCGAATCATACAGAAATATATTTTATCATGAACCAAAATTACCCACTACATTGAAAATCGTTTATTTTCAATTTGACCGTTGAGGAAACAAGTAGCAGAGAACATTCAGAGGTTATTATGCTAGTTTTATATTTAAATCATAAAAAAATTTCGGGTTCTAGAATTGATAGCCATTTATGAATTGAAACTAACTTATTAAATAGGTTTCACTAAATGTCAACATTCTTTGAATTTTTTCAAAAATTAGTATAAAGCGACAATAAAATTATATTCAAGTGTGAAAAACAAAAAAAATTACATCCTAAGTCTTCCAAACTTCATTTAAACATTTTTTAAATTGAAAATGTACGTTTAAAATGTGAAATTTTTAATCTAAACGATTTTCGAATATTACACATTGTAAACTGAATGGTTTCATAATTGAAAAAGTTAGCAAGTGAAATTAACATAAGAAAAGTTCAAATCAAACTTATTTTAAATGGAACAATATCATGAAATATGAAATTTGTGATATTGAAAGTAATTCGATAGATTTTTTTCAAACGTTTTTGAAATGTGAATTTTAATTTTAAAATGTCTATGCATAAACGCGGGGTAAGAATAAAGACCGAGCGCATTTTTTTCAAATTTGTTAACGGTGTAAAGAATTATGGTTTACATACGTAATATTGTATAGTTCTTTTTGATTAGTTCTTTGGAGGATACTGGACATTCTGCGATTTCTTCTGTGGTCAATTCTTTAACCGCACCGCTATTCATGTTTAATTTTACCCTTTTTGGCAGCCCAAAAATAGATTTAAATATTGCACGAAGAGACGTGTGTCTGCATGATGATTTTTCTAATATTGCAAAGACTTCGCCCTGGGACGTTGATAATACAATTTGTTCTTTGTTTGGCACAGGATTGAGGAAACCAGTTCTTTTTCTCAATCGAATTGGTTTATCGGGGGGAAAAACGTATCTTCGAAGTTCAAATATGCGATTCGGATTGTTGTGGGGAATAAGTCGAATAAATGCAAGATCTTCAAATCTATATCCAAGTACGCTTGGAAAAGTTTGCCTGAGAGTAGGAGACCTGGACCTGTCCCGAGGAGGTTGTTGGGCAGGTGGTGGAGATCTGGCAGAATAATGAGGCGTGGCAAGAGAAAGATTCGTGTCTGGACAACGTCTGCCAGGAGAAGAAGAAGAAGAAGAAGGTCCAAAGCGATGAAAACCAGGATTAGGGCCACCATCAGACAAACGCTTGGACTGTGAACTCAATTCTGAAACAAGAAATAGAGGATCACATTTTTGTTTTAAGTACACAATCGTATGTTGGTACATTACAAGTTTTAAATGAGGCCCATAGAAACTTTTGAAACGAATTGCATTTTTTAACAGTACAGTCGAAGCTATCAATAAGGCCGCTACGAATAAGACTGCTTCCCCTCATCCTTGCTCGAGCTCGCCGAGACGCTTCCCCCACTTTCACGCTGACTTCGAAATTCCAGTCAGCCGCTATCAATAGTGCCGCCATAGAAATCGCAATTTTTATGGTTTTTAGGAGAGTTTTTTTATATTCTCCAAATATATCGAATATGAATTGTGATATTTTCATATTTTATAATATTTTTCGATATTATAAAATTCATAATATAAAAAAAACCTCCTAAAAACCATAAAAATTGCGATTTCTACGGCGGTACTATTCGTAGCGGCTGACTAGAATTTCGAAGTCAGCGTGAGAGTGGGGGAAGTGTGTCAATGAGCTCGAGCAAGGATCAGGGGAAGCGGTCATATTCGTAGCGGCCGACTGTATATATTCTTATAGAAAATTAAATTCTACATCTTTTTTTTTTTGTGGAAAAAAGTTGTAGCTTCTGCCGTTTTCGCAATTACCCCAAAAAGCTCTTGTTTTTGTGACAGTTCTTTCTTATACTTCAAATCACCGTAATTTAGCCAATTCTCAGAATTTTTTAAATGCAATTCACAGGAGAAATTCTTTATAATGTACGACAATGGGCAGAGTATATGAATAAATACGTCTTCTTATAAAATATTTATTCAAAACATCTTCTTATTAACAAATTACGAAGATTTTATTCAGGTTCCGCGGATTTTTTTATGCGCAGGTGTGTATCAACTCGACACGCTAACGTGGAAATGCGGTATCGCATCATCGTAGCATCATCAGCAAGTAGTCACTGGAAATATATTTTCAGTTTATTCTGCCAAAAAATTATTATGAAAAAATTACTTTTGTTCATGAATTTCTACATAATATCATTAACAATTTTTTTCTTAATTGATTCAACAGATTGAAAATTACTTCTGAATAGTTATTATACTAATTCAAGACATATTTTATTGCATTATTAAATCTTTAAAACAGTGGCACTATTAAAAAGTAAAATGAAAAAAGTCATGGCCTCAAGATTATTAAATAAAATACATCAAAATAAGTTGAACATTAGGCTGTCCAGCCATTTTTGTACAAAAACAGTGCACAGAAAAAACTGGGGTTTCTATTGGAACCAATTTTTGGTTTCAAAGGAGCTGCAACAAAAAGGAACCTCTTTTGCTGAAAAGGAACCTAAAATGGTAAATGGTTTCTAAATGAGCCCAAAGTATGGATTCAAATGGTTCTAATAGAGCCTTTTTGTCACTTCTGCCTTGAATCAGTTAAAAGATTTTACAAGTTAATGATGCACATTTTGCTTTATAATTCGAATTAAATAATATTGCACTGGGAAAAATGTAATGAAGAAACTAAAATCATAGACATTAAAAATTCTTGAAAGGAAGATATTGCAGATGAAATGTGACAGTTTTTTAAGTTATGTTGAAAATCCGATGTTTTCCACTGCGCATGCACAAGAAGCGCGGGACTATTTAAAATGATATAATATACACTTGCAATATTAGGTTAATATCAAATTTTTTCAAGAAGCTAGGTATTTCTATAATTCAATTTAATTTGTTTTAAAAAAGAATGAAAAACGTTTGTTAATATTTATCTGTATGATTATTCATATTATTTATTGATTTCAAAAAGGCCCGCGCTTTTCGACACATGCGCAGTTGAAAACGTCGGCCCCCGCCGATGACCATCTATCGGATATGAACGAACTAAAAAGGAACCCTTAATAAGAGTTCCTTTAGAGCCTAAGTTCTAAATGATCCCAAGTTTTACTTGAGCCGAAACATCACTGATCCCTCAGTTTTTTCTGTGTGCTTTTTGTACATCTTAGTACATCATACAGAATACTTTCTGTAAATTTCATTAAACAATTTCCGTAGTGGCTAGCCTTCCGACGCCGGCAAGGAGCCTCTTTGCCGGCTGTTTTTTTCCCCGAATTCAAAATTCCAAAAAGTATGTAGCTATACGTATTTGTAAGCGCTAATTACAAATATAATCATAGAAATGGCCATACATATAATTTTCAAGGTCTAAACTTGCAAAAACCACTTTTCAAAAAAGAAAAATGTTATTTTTAGAAAATTTTTTTAAAACCCTTATACTGATGTAACTGATGTATATTGATGCGCTGATAAAACTTGAAAAAATGACGGTTTTTTCCATCAGTACCGATGAAAAGTATATTTCAAGCATACTGAAGTTACTGTCAGGCATTTTAGAGTAAGGTCATATGATTAAGGAGCTATTTTGTTAGTTTTTGTCTTTTGACGCTTTGGATGGAAGGTTTTGTGTATATATCACACTTTACCAGATAATAAAATCGATAATTGTTCATTTTAATTATGAACAATTCTCGTAATTCAAATGCATATTTGGTTATGTTTAACGAAGTTTCTATTCACAACGAAAATATTTGCTCTACGCTTACCGAATTTCCATTATACAAAAATGTTGGAAGATAATTTTGTTAACATCATTTTTATCAGTTTTGACCTTGAAAATTATATTTTCAGGTACTAACATGAACCTTAAGACCGTTCTTTGCCGGCTCCGGCAGTGTAGACTCCAAGCACAATTTTAGGAATTAGCAGAAAAATGTATGCCGAGTTGAAGTAAAAAAATATAATAATATATAACGGGGTTTTCGAGTTTTTTTCGGAATGGGAAAAACCACAACTTTGTTCTCAAGTGAATAAAGATACGCAATTAAATTTTCTATTGGAATATATACACTTTTAAAATTAAAATTCGGATCTTTTGTTAAAAGATCATGATTAAAAGTTTCTATTTTTACTTATATAATATAATTATCAGAATTATTTCACTTTTATTTATATAATATATAGACGCGTGCAGAAAATATATATTTGCCTGAATAATTATAGATATATTATATTATTATATTCACCAATAGAATTCAGGATAACGGCCAGGGATGAGAGCAGAGTACATACAATCTTCATCTTTTCTAAGTAGAGGACAAACTGAAAATGTATCAATTAGAATATTTAATTAACAATACAGCTAATGAATATTTCACTGCTTCATTAGCTTATACAATCTATACTATAGTCTTTATCTCATAGATCAAAGGCGTCAGCCTTATCTGTCCTTCTGAGATATTTACTTCTGATAAGAGTAAGTTTCAACGATAACAATTTGGTTACACATTTCTTTAAACTGGTGTCACAGAAAACTTGTCTATACTTGTTTGAACGACTTCCCCCCGAAAGTTGCGATTTGCTTATATTTTCTTCAATAAAGGAAACGTTCAAATATTTTGTGGAACGAAGTATGCAATAGCTTAGAAAATAATTTTTTATATTGTTATATATGTAGATTAAAAGTTTTATCTCCAATTGTCATAACAAGAATACTAAAGGAATATTTCCTCTGAATTTTATGAAGAAATTCCTGAAACTGTAGATTTGAGCAAGAGTTTAAGACAAAAATTGAATTGATTTAATGCTTTCACGATGATTCATTATAATACATTTAAAAGAGATTTTTTTTCGGGTTTTAATCCTGTGCAAAACTACTGTTAGAGTTCAATCTAATTTACGAATACGATCTCGAGTTCAAGCGTAGATTGACACAATGAAAGTCCACACTTTATAATAATTATGTAAGTTTAATCAATATAACGAGTACAATTAGTACAATAAAAACTTTACGACCACTTGGCCTAAACTTTCGGCTCTTTGCCCACAATCTCGGTCCGCGATACCACTCAACAGCCTCGCAATTCCATACTAACGTTCTTCAAACTTTTTCTAACAACTCCAAGTCACCTAGCAACCTTGTATAAAAGCACTATATATGTATTTTTTCTAACATTCGGCCATCCTTGAAAGATGCTTGGTCTCCAAGCATAAACGAAAATTAAATAATTTCTTAATCATTACACAAGAACCCTATTGTTAATAACAAACAAAATCACTTAATTTACTAGGTTTCCGTCTTTCTCTAACAGGTCTTAAATTCCTAATCGCATTAACATCTAGATTCTTTTCAACTAAAGTAGAATTCTTTTTTTT